>BSBM01000217.1:25970000-26152500 GCA_027924585.1 Larix kaempferi
ATAAGATTCCTTTAAGGCTCGAGTCTTAGGTATCCTCCCTTGACCATGTCCAATGCCCTAAGTCCTAAAGACTTGGATACATCTAGCACAATGGATACCTTTGTGAAGTCTTGTTTGGTGCTTTTAGACATTGTTCATGGCCTTGGATGTCTAAATTATTTTTTTATGGCCAAAAGCATGATATTCGTCCATAAAACATCATTCCAAAACCCTTGATTAGGCATGGTGCATACATATTCCTCAAAACCATTCCATGGTATCAACATCCTTAATCATAGGCCTATGATACCATTAAGAGGTCATGTGTGGTTAGTGGAGGAAATCATCATAGCTCTTTTTGGATAGAATATTTTTTTAGGGCCCAAGGTTCAGGTCTCTCTCTCTCTCTAAACTACCTATGGGTTATAGGTTTTAAGGGTTCGGTGTTTGATGATAGAGTTTAGAGTTGATGAGAATTAGAGGTTATAAGGGTTAGGGATTAATTTTTATTTGACTAGACACTTTAGATGTTAGGATTATGTGGTTAGGGTTATAGGGGTTAAGGGATATATATCATTATGTGTTAGTGTTTAGGAGTTTTAGGGGCTATACTAGTTTAGTATTATAGTGGGCCAAGATTTATGATGGTTAGTTGTATTAGGGACTAGAGATCGCAATGGCTAGGGCGTAATGGTCAAGGGTTTGGGGATTGAGATATGGGGTCATGGATTTATGGTTACAAGGATGAAGATTTATATGTACATGAGGATAATGTGAGTTAGTGATTTTGTGTAATAATATATCTCCTAACCCTTGTGGTGAAGGAGAGAAGAGAGGGGTGAGAGAGAGAGGAGGGATTGGGTAGAGTGGAATAGAGGGGGGGCGGGATTGGGTGTATAGGAAGGGAAGAGGGGTGGGGTTATAGAGGGGGGGGTTTATGGAGAGATAGATAAAAAAATTAAGGTGTAAAACGACAACGCGTGCGTGCTTCTGTGCGTGCACGCGCGTCTGAATTCAAATTGTTTTTGGTGCCCTTGCAGGCTTGGAATTAGCTTTGGATTGCACCTTGAGGCTCGGTCTGATTTATGGTAGAACACATCAAATGATGTAATTTCATGTTTTTCACAACTAGTTCCACATATGCTCCACGAGTGCACTGCAGATGAAATTGCACGCACTTGTCGAGCTCTGTGTGTTGATTCTAAATATATAATTTTTGAATAGATCTGTTGTTGTTTTCTATTTTTAATTCATTTTTAACTGCACTCTTGTTAAATTTGTAAAAAACATAGGTCGTTTATTTGGCCTATAACTTTTGATTGACTTATCTATTTCAAAAACGGAAAAGAACTTGCACAAGAGTACGAAAATACCTACAACCTAAAAGAAAGAAAAAGTATTTTAATTATTTTTAGACCATGATATGGTGGCTCAACACTTGACCATGCCATTTTAGGGTTTCACTGACTTCGGTAATTTAAAAAAAATACAAAATTAACTTTTAAAATTTTGGAAAAATAGCGCATCTACATTTTTTTTTCTTGTAAATTGAAAATTTACATAGCAAACAGGTGGACCAACAAAAACATGTGCATTATGTTTTAGAAAAAAATAACATACCAATCTTCAAATAATGACATTTTGGGGTGGTTATACCACTTTTCCATAAATAAAAGTTATATATTCAGGAAGGTCATCCGTTTTTCTACGTTTCATCTTTTTACACCTAATCCGAAAAACTTTTATAGGTATCCCTAATAATTTATTTTAATGATAATATTTCTGTTTTTCCAGAATGTCATTGCAACTAACTTGTCATAATTGGGTATCTCGATTAATTTCATTGTCGTCGTATCTTGTTATGCTTAAATGCTTCTTGATTAAGATTTAAATAAGCTTCAATTAAATGGTGGTTAAAAATATGGATATATTTATTAAATATTATTTGTTTTATGTTTATATTAATTAGTTTAATATTTATGTTAATTTAATTTGTATATTAATTCACCGCACTTAACTTGTGACCTATTGATTTAAGTGGTTGTACTAGTTGATATAATTTGTGAATAGGAATAGAAAAATAAGATGAAAAGTAACAATGGCCCATGGGTAAACCTGACCTTCGAATAGGGTTAAGTCTGTATTTATGTGTTGTTGCATATATTGTGAAGATGCAGGTTCAAATTAATGGACCTGGATTGTCACTTGCTACTTGAGAGACATTGATTGATATCTGTCAAGCCTTGTTGGACTACATGCTCTCCACTCGGTGCTTGCTCCCATTTCACAAACGGCTCTACGTTTCAACGATTAATAAGTAGTTCAGATGCTTTGGGTTCTTGGAAGGTAAGACAATAATTACGGGTTTCATTTGATCGTTCCGTGGCTTACTAATTCACCAAACAAACCTACTGTCCATCAACAGGACGACGTGCTTCTCTGTAGATTGCACGTATACTCGATTTATTCAACGATTTTTGGGCAGCATCGTGTACGGTGTTCTGATGGCCCGATCGTATGTTGAAGACTGCTCTGAAGTAAATGTGAACTTTGAACAATCATGAAACTAAAAGGTCAATGACAAAGAGACAAATTCTTGGTTTTGAAAAGAAATCTACGGTGCCAATTAAGTTCATGATTTGGACCTGTGAGCAAATACGAGATTGATCGAGTCAGTGTACTGTCACTTCCATGCTCTCAGAGCGTATTCCTGGCAAAAATGTATATCTATATGGGAAGGCCACATACAGATATCCCAAGTTCAAGAAAAATTAAGATCATAAATTGTGAATAGCAATAGAAAAATGATATGAGAACTAACGATGGCCGCTGAGTAAATGCAACTTGCAAATGGGGAGAGATCGATTGATATGTAATCGGCGTCCGCAACAAACACGGTCCTGCCTTATATTTCGCCATCGGCATTTATGTGGTGCTTCAGTTGCTTGGGATGGTGAGTGCTAATTCACCGCACAAATCTACCGGCCATGTAAAGGATAACGTGGTTCTCTGTAAATCACACGCTTGAGGCCATTTTCACAGTGTCGATCTATTTATAAGAATTTTAGGCCCCACTGCCTTGTCATATATCAGTGAAGTCATGGCTTCCGTCCGATTGCAGGGCGTCTCTCTAAGTGGTTTTCAATCGATTCCTTCGGAGATCATTCGGCTTGTTTATGAGAGGCCCACTATCGAAACGTTTCACCAATTTGAGATACCAGTCAGAGCCCTGGCTTCTTTACAATTGGACGAATTTGTGAGAAAACGCTGACAGAAGTTGGAAGAACCAACAAGGAATGCAGGATTTTTCCAGGCGAATTCGTTGAACCATGGGGATTCTTCGATTTCCGCCAAGAGAAAAAAGGAGGTACGCCAATCTTGAAGGTGGTACGGATGAACGTTTCGAGGGTTATTGCACGGTCGCACCAACCTCAAATGCACCACCAGTGATGGGAGGCAGGGTTGGTCTGATTTCTATTTTCATATGTTGTGGCCGCCCTCTTGTCTCATATTTCAACAAATGGCCCACACACCCTAAACTCGTCACATATCTCAACAAATCACATACTTGAACAGACGACACATACACATAGACCTTCCTTGAACTTGGTCATTGCACATAGAGTAGTTAGGTGTTCTACATAGGGAGATGTAAAGTTTTTAACAAAATAATAAAATTTTTTATGTTGACTCATAAAATAAAAAATTATGAAAAGTATTTAAAAAAATGCATGTTGCCTCATAATTTTTTTTGAAAAGTAATTAAAAAAATCAATTTTGCCTATAAAATAAAAACCTAAAACTTAAACCCGGTTCTATCAATCAAGAGAGCTCAAATTTCTTGAATTTAAATAACAATAAAAAAAAATTACACATCCGTCTGGGTGCTTGATAGATCAAACTTTAAATGGATCTATGGTATTTAACAAATGCCTCACACACCCTAAACTTTTGGGAACCTAGCATTTAATTGGATATTCTTTTAATGATTGATTATTTATGCTTAAACTGAATTTTGGTTATTATACTATAGGTGTTTATATCTTAGAATTTAGAATGTTTACAAGATAGATGTTTATATCTTAGAATTTGGGGTGGATGATTGAAGGAGGAAGAGACAAGTATATTATCTACATTGATTTTATGTGTAGGTGTCTTTCAAATTTCAAAATAAACAATTATAGAAAAAAGAAATATAAAATTAAGTGGTAGTTGATGCATGGATAACTTGTAACTCATGCCTGGATAACAAGTATGTAGTGAAAGACAACCCATTTAACTAAAGAAAGTAACAGGTAGGTAGAGGCATAGACAAGTGGCTATGCTAGTTTAATTTGGTGGGAATTTGGGGTGAGTTAACACTGTGATATTTTTATATAATAATTTATATTACTCAACCACTTAAATTAATATTATTTTTACTTAATAATTTGTATTACTTAATTATTCAAATTATTTTATTAGACTAGCAACAACCGTATTAATAATATTAATATGTTCTAATGAGCTTATATTTGACACATTATTTTAGAGAAAAACATTATCAATGTGCCTAACAAATTAATATTATTCATATGTTTGTTGTTATGATGATATTTCCAAAATTATATTAATAATATTATATTATAAAATAATATAAAGAATAAACAAATTTATTATATTGTATTCTTATATACATTAAATAATTAATATAATAAATTATTATATAATATGATATATTATTTATATGAAATAAATATTAGTAAATAATAATAATAGGCTATGGAGAGTGTGGTGAGGAAGCGATTAGAATATTAAATATTATTATATTATGTTTTAATTTTCACATATTAACTATGTTTAAATATTTTTTACTATATTAAATGGTACATGTGTGTAGTTTAAATATTTTATGTTATATTTTTTATCTTATTTTGTTGGTCTAGTTGAAAATCTTTTAAAAATATTAAAACCACATATATTAGCTATGAAAATTGTATAATTTGGGTTGTATGGGGGTATTTGAGGGTGTTGCATCTATTTATGGATTCAAAAACACAATTTAAACACTTCCAAATTTAGATTTCATCGAAACAATTACTGGATTCTGGCCAAAACCCACCGTAATGTTAAAAAAATAGAATATATATATATATATATGAGTTTATTTTGGATAATCACATTACATTACATTATTACATAGTGTTTGGGTTTTTTAGTTCTTTAAGGGTTATGTCACATTGTGACATTCCTTAATGGTTAATATGTCAAAATGTGACATACTTTTAGGTTTATGTCAAATTGTCACATTTGTCATGTTATTAAAGAAGTACTATTTTTGTTAACATTGCCATGTTCAATAGAGATTATGTTGCAATGAGTTTGGTTAAGGTCAGTTTGGCATGGTCAAGTCTATAGTTGATATGGGTGACAATGTTTCACTATGGATGAATATAGTCAACCATGGTTACTATTAGTGAATGTTGTTGACCAAGATTGAGCTTAGTTTATTTTTGTTGGTCATGCTACCGAAGGGTTATGTTGGATTATGGCATTCCTTAATGGATGTCTTATTACAACATTCATCTTGGTTGATTTATGCCAAAGTGATATGTAGTATATAAAGGTTGAGCTTGGTTGGCCATGGTTCTCAAGAATTTTGTTGGATTACAATGTTCCTCAATAGTTATCTCTCATTGCAACATTCATCTTGGTTAATTCATATCAAATTACTACATTCCTAAAGGGTTATGTTGCTATATTTTATACCAACCTTCAAGCATTAAAGTCTATGGTAATAAGACTATGTCACTTATTGTCTTTCAATAGTTGGAGAACCTCATATTGGTGCTTTATGTGATACTCCACTCAAGAAATAGATTTTACAATGACTTGTATGAGAAAGAATATAGTTTTTTCGCACCCATTGTTGAATTTTGTGAACCATGGTTGAATTTAGTTGTACCAGTTGTTGACTTTTGTGAAGCATGCAGCTTGACTATGGTTGACTTTGGTTAGGTAAAGTTTGACCATGGTAGACAATGGTTGATGATGGTTGTCAATGTTTGACTATGTGTGACCATGTTTGAATGCCATTAACCATGTTTGATTACAGTTGACTATCAATGCCTATATTTTACCATGGTTGACAACGTTAAACCTTGGTTAATCATAGTTAACCATGGATGATGAAGGTTGAATATGTTTACCATGATTGAATTTAGTGAACCATGTTTAACTTTTGTTGACTTTGGTTAACCATGATTAATTTAGTTAAACATAGTTGAATTTACCATGGTTGAACATGGTTGACATTGTTGGATTTTGGGAATCATGGTTGACTTTAGTGAGTGTAATTAGAGTAAGGACTCACAAGATTGATGAAACTATTATTTGTCATTAAATTGGTTCAATTGTTCATAATTCCCAAAATGTACAAAATCTAGAAATCTTGAAAGTATACTGTATTTGCTCAAAAATAATTGAAAGTTGAACCCCCGTGTTTATGCCAGAGGGATTATTTATTACAATTTCCAAAAATATCTAAACTAATAAAAGAAATCTAAACTGGATTCTATAACTCAGTTGCAACAGAGTCTTTGTTCCTATGATTGTGGAAGCCATCAGTAGTGATCAAAATCTCGAAGGTATCAATGTACTGGAAAATGGTTATGTATCCCTTCTCATTAAACTATGAAATCATCAACATTGATATTTATCTGTTGGTGGTCTTCAATTGTCACTCTGTTTTCCCTCAATGAGAATTCATGCACTAATTCCACACATTAGATCGCATCCTTGGAAAACCTAATCATAAATCAATAAGAAAAAGACAAAGCACTTTTAGCCATCAACATTCTATTGTAAAACATGTATAACAACCTCAAAGTATGTTAACTATTCCTAAATCAATCCTCCTTTTCCCCATTGTTATGCATAGAATATGATACTTACTTACCAAAACTGGGTCTGATCATTCTCCCCAACTAAAGGGATTGCACTACCTTGTGAAATCTGATGTTTTGGAACCCTGGGCCCTGGATGTTCTGCAAGTAGTTATTTTCAATCATAATAAATTATCCTCAAAACCTCACCCTAATTGCAATACCCCAAACTCTGCTTTATCTATGGCAAATTTTCCTTTTTTGCATCCTCATTAATTTCCCAGGTAGTGTTGAGAGGGAGAAACAATGGTGAGGTTAGCTTTAAGTCTATCCACTCAAGTCCCTTTTTCTGCAGGGTCTCTTTATATAATTTTTCTATGAAGGGGGGAATTTTCAAGTTGTTTGGAGAGTGGGGCTCCCTGCTTTTCAATTATGGTGATAATCTTCCCCATCTTCCTATGATTACATGGATTGCATCTAGGCTTTCATCCCCTCCAAAATCTAATCAAAATGAATGATGGATTCCTATTACTTCTCTTTCAGAACTGGAATCAAGTTATAATCGGTAGTTAAATTTTGGTGGCCTTGGATGACCATATTTGGGTTGGAAGCCTTGACTCTTATCACATTCCATTTCCCCATTCCTCTTCCTGATAAAGGTGTATATATTGATCCCTTTCAACTTCATTATTAAACGAAGAGTGGAGGGCTCATAATTGAACATCTCCTACATACATATTCGATAGCCATCTATAAGGGTGAGGTAAAATAAAATTATGAATGTAAAACTCACATAGCAGATATTTTTCTTCCTCGGTATCCTAACAAACTTCCACAAAGTCTTTGGGAGTTATAAGGTTATAAGGGAGATGGTTCCCGAGCCTGTACAACTGGTACTTACACCATCTTTCTCACAGGAAGATTGTATACACCCTTGATGGAGGTATGCAAGTGAGCATTTCCTCATAGATTTGGGTGATTTTATTCATGATGCCCTTCAAATCATCTATCTATTAGTTCTTCCCTTATAAATGTGCTTTACTGTTTTCCAATTCTTGTTGTAGCTCTTTGTTTTGATGTTCAAGCCACTTCAAGTTATCTGAATACTACATCTTTAGAATTTGTATCTTTTCTTGTAACATGGAGGCCTCATCTGATGGTGTATCTTTGTTACTTTGCGATGGATTTTGTGTCATGTATTTTGGTGCTTCCAACTCCCGAGTCTAAATTTATTTAGTTCCATCATCGCGGCTTGTAGTGTGGTGTACCCACGGGGGCTTCACTCAATAAACAGCTATCATAGCATGTTCGTTCGTGGCATATCAAACAATACCCCTAATTTCACTAAATATTGGAAAATACCTTTGAAAATTGGTTTTTTTTACCCCCTCCCAATATGCCTTCCCAATTAAAAAAACCCCTATTTTCACTAGATATTGTATGTATCAATTTTTTCATTAAATTTTTTTATACCCCTTTATATTTATACCTAGTATATTGATATGATACCCCTCTTATGACCCCACATACATTCTACAATGCACCTTGCTTCGTTCAATGTATTTCGTGGATGCACATTACTTCACCCACAATGCAATTACTCAACCACATATAATTATGATTTGCAACATCTAATGGTCTAATGAAAAGATAGGAGATCACTTCTTGTATGTCACTAGAGCCAATGCACATAATACAACATTTAGATTGCATGTTGCAGCTCCCCAATCACTGACTAAGCTTGTTGTGGGCTAGGTATCCAAGCCCCCAGGGCCTGTAACAAGCTCTAGGAGGCTGACTAAACCTCACAAGGCATGTAATAGGAACAAGTGGTTGGGTATTAAATCCCCCAAGGCCTATCGAGGGCCTATAACAGGCCCTGGAGGCTTAGAGCCTCCCAAGGCTATTGGTAACAACTGGCTGAGTGTTATTGGTAACAATTGGTTGTCAATGACCACTGTCTCTCGACTATGATCCACTCACTCCACCCAACTCAAATTAATGTGTGGACATTTAATCCATGTAGAGGAATTCAAAATAGTGATGTGAGGAGTTACACAAGCCAAAGCATATTCCCAAAATAGCAAAGGAGGGGTTATATAAGGAGTTACACAAACCAAGGTTTAAAATAGCCAATGAGGGTGCACTTGTGCAAGTGGGGCTTACAAAACCAAGTGTAACCTCCAAAAATGAGTTATAAAACCACCAAAGGGGCTCAATCAACAAGTGGAATCCAATGAAGAACCAAGGAGGGTGCATTTGCCAAGAGATGCCCACTAAATCATGAATTAGGATCAATAGTACCAACATAGGCTAAAATAATCAAAATTTGGGCTCGTTGTACAATATTTGGGTGATAATCAACTAATAAAGCCACCAAGGAATAAATACGAACCAATATCAACCAAACAAGTTCTAAAGTGTTAGGAATGTCCCCATTCCCCCTTACATTGTGTATCTATGCCTCCCATACACTTTTGTGGTCTCGAGTGTGCCAGTTTTTTTTACTAATTAATTATTTACAAAATAATAATGTCTCTTGGTTCTTAAAGACCCTTGCTCTGGAACCTTGTGCTACAACAATAATAATTATTACATATGTCCGATGCTTAACATACAGGGCATTGCATTCCCCTCCCCCTTAAACAATGCATCATCATCGATGCATAATACATACATGCATTTATAAAAGGGTAACACACATGCCCATACATGCCTAATAAAGATAACATCCTTCAAATTCTCGTAGACATTCCCATACATGCCTCAGAAAGATAACATCTTTCTCACCACAATACTTCCCACTACCACCTACTTTCTTGTTTGTCTCCATTGCCCATAGGAGAACCAGTACTAGTAGAGTGGACTCAAGGAATCAAGGGTCAATCTTCAATCCCCATCACGGGATCTTCAAACCTTATTACAAGGCCTTCAAGCCTCATCACGAGGCCTTCAATCCTCAACAAATATACATCCACCTGAAAATCATATTCCATTCACTCATATGATTAACATAAGGTATAAAAATATGTGATTTATGGTATAAATATATTCTTCTACAAAGACACTTTCTTCACATTGCAACAACTGCATGGTTAGCATCAAACATAAATATATACAATATTCAACAAGATACATAAAATACATCTCCAAAATACAAGATACATGAAATAAATTCTAATTATTCACATGAAATATTTCAAGGGTACATGAAATCAAAACACTTGAAATGAATCTACCCGAAACACATTCTAAACAATTCAATCATACATTATACACATACTCTAAGATACATGAAATGTATGAAAGTTACATGGAATGAATTAAGATACTTTTATAGAGAAGACATTTTCCAACAAATATGCATGAACTATCACCAAGATACTTTCCAACAAAGATATAAGAGAATAACACAATGATAACCTTTCAACAAAGATACCTTTCTCATTATTCACAAAACATACGCAACATCATTATACTATATATACATATATCATAACTATCTATATATATATAATAACTAGCTATATACATCACATATATTAACATACCTCCAAAACACTAGACTTCTCATTCATGTAAGCATGCCAAGTTGGGGAAAGTAGAATATGAATACTTTTAGACTCAACCAAAGCAAAATACCTACTAAGAAACAAGGTTTGGTAAAGCCAAGTCTGCATACAACAAATGCATTCAAGTTTCTAAACAATTGAAAGAAACCCCAATCTTTAACTTCAAAGGAGAAATCAAACAAACACAAAACTCAAAGAGCAAAAAGAAACCCTACCAAAAGAGGATTTTTCACTCAAAAAGGTACAAATTGGCTCAAACAGCCTCAATTGGTTCCAAATCAACTCAAACAGGAGAAAATAGATTCAGACATATCCAAATTGGGTAAAAAACCTCCAAATTGGTTCAAAGTGCTCCAACTTGGGTCTAAAAGGTCCAAATTGGTCCAAACAAGTTGAAATTGGCTCAAACATGTCTCAAAAACCAAGATAAGAGTAATCAAAAGGTCAAGCTCACACTTCCAAAGGGTCCTGCTCAAACCAAGGACTAGTAAAGACTCCCAAAAATCCAACCAAACTTTCCCAAGCATGCCTAAAAAGGAAAGAGTCACATACAGGAGGTACATGCTAGTGAAGTACTGACATAGTAGGGTGTAACACGATGGTGATAATACCATTATCTACGTGTTTTTAGAAGACACACACCTGTCATAAGGGTCACCTACACATGTGTATTGAAAGTCTCCAAAAATGCAGGTCGAACTCAAAACTTGACAATGGAAGGGTATATTAAAGCTTTGAGATCATTCCTAACTTGAAATTAGACTCAAAACTTCAAGAAAAATGGAGAAATAAACTTGGAAACCCCAAAGTATACAATATTTATCCCCAGTGGATTCGCCAATTCTGTTGTTAAGAAAATGGTCCTATGACTGGGGTGAGGTCACCAACATACTAGGGTTGAAAAATTCGACATCTAGGGTTCTATAACAAGCAAAATAAACAAATATTTTGAAAGTTAAAAGGGTGTATACCTTATTTATGAAGGTTGTCCTACCCTTCTCGTTGTTATCCTTGAGCTTTTCACTTGATCTCCAATCAAAGAACCTACAAAACTAATTCAAAAAACCTTCCTCAAACAAATTTGGATACAAGCAAATAATTGACATTTAAATAGAGCATAAAAAGTTAATCTAATAAGCATCAACAAGCAACTGAATATGATACAAGCATGAAAATAGTTGTTTGGAAAGGAAAATATGCATATTCTTTCATTAATGAATGATGCAAGTATAAACTTACCTTCCTTCTATTCAAGCACCTCACAAAACCTTTGATTCAGGATCTCCTGCTTCTCTTCTTCAAGAATCCCGACCTCAGATCAAGTGTATTAGGTTTTGGTAGAAGATATGGCACAAATGATGGGGAAGGGAGCGATCATATCTCTAGCATAACATTACTTGGGCTAAGAGTCATCTTCATGACCCATCTCCCTTTATTTTATAGTGGAAGGAAATGGTTGGGTCGAGGAGGGAGCAGTTGTAACCAAGGAGGAGGTTTCCAAAAAAACCCAACTGCCCCAATTTCAAGATTTTTTATATTTTTGGAATTTTTTAGGGAACACACTGATGAGACAAGGGGCAAGGTACACACACAATATGCACCACATGCAGGTGAGATATGTGAAACAAGCGTGTGGGTGAAAAAATAGGGAAAAATTCCATTTTGAGGGCTTTTCAGGGGGTGTTTTGGTCTCCAAATATGGTTAGAAGCTCCCTAACTGCTGAATAATCATTGAATAAGTTAAGGCCACACTATTGATCTCCCAAATATGGATCTTCCATCCATAGTTTATTTTTTTGTGACCAACAGTAGCTTCATGAAGTGTTGTCCCGAGAGCATCAACATGCAAGTGTCGTCACAGACAAAGAAGTGCCAATTTTGGTTACAACAATACCCCACCTTTAATAATAAATATCCACTATAATACTTCATAATCATAATACATTGACCATACCACAACCATCCATTCAACCATAAAACATCAATCATATATAGATCACAATGAAAACCATACATGCATCAAATGACCATACAAAATCATTTGTTCACACATCATCCATAGAAATATTACCCATATGATCATCCATCATACATACAACAACCGGAATACATAAACTGGAATACATCAATCGAAATACATTAATCATAATAGATCAATCAAAATACCATACATGAATCAATGACAATCACATCTACATCGCATCTGATAAGCACCAAATAATTTGTCAATAACATCACACAAGTGCATCAAACACACAACTAATTATAAAACCATATACATGCAAACTACATATACCACTATTTATCATAACATTATATATGATTATTATCACATGACACATATAATATCCATATATACTCTAGTACCAATATACCACAATATCAAGGAAAATTTTAGGGGTGAAATCTATCCCATGCGCTATTTTTCCATGATTTTTTCCAAAAAAAGATTCGCCAATTTGCATTTTTTATAGCACTGTTTCCCCCAATTTTTATGGGGTAAAAAAGTTTCACTCTAAAAATCGCCAAATTATTATATAAACTATATAAAATCCATAGAAATTGAACTATTTTTAGAAAATATCGCCAAATATTTTATATTTGACATTTTAGGAATTGGTAATATTCGCCAAGGTTTATACACTTTTAAATAAGTATGAATCCTTAAAATTTTCCCTGCACAATATACGATTCAATATATATATATATATATATATATATATATATATATATATATATATATATATATATATATATATTCCATCTAATACACATGGGTAGTACCATACTAAATCACACATATATATACAAAAATATATACTAACATACATACTATCTATATTACATATATCTTACTGAACCTTCCAAACTCAAGGGTTCGAGACTTTTCCCAACAACTCTTCTTCAAAATGTATGGATTATGTGCAATTTCCAATTCCACCTATGATCTTTGTAGCTTACTTTTCTCTGTACTTACATGTTCATTCATTAACTAACATAACTAACATGTTCATTCTTCATTCATACCAGTTTTCATCTCAGATCCAATGAATAAAGCTCTTTAGAAATAGTCATTAACTACATACTGAAAGTACAATTCAAGCAAATTGAATAGGGAAAAAAGGTGGTTTTGGTCACTATAGGGCCTCCACACTAAGAACCACTTCATACTGAATTGTTAGGAACTGGTTTAATCTCACTTGGATTTTTGGATTGCATTTAGGAACCATTGAAAACTCGGTTGGAAAAAACCACGAGTATACCATAATTTTGGATTGAAAGCTTCAAATTCAGAATTTTCAAAGGAAATCCTCCAAATGAGAAGAAAATTTTCTTGTAAGGTAGATACCATCAACAACATGTATGCACATTCCATAGTCAACCAAAACAACTTTTCCTTTATCAAAACAATTTCTCCAAAATTGAGCACTAATTCCCAGGTAAAAAGGGGGTATCTTCATAGAATTTTCCCAAAATTTCCATTGATGATGGTGACTCAACCAAATAGAATCATATAACTTCTCTAATTTCTAGTCAAGCTTCATAAGATCTCATAATATGAAAATGTATCCTTCCAAATTTTATCATAAACACTTCCATTCTCAAGCAAAAATCCATACAAATTCTGCATAGCCTGGTTTACATCTTTCAACATACATATAAATTCTGAATTCTCCAAATAACTTTGGGAGGCCTGTAGGTTCCACTATATCGCCTTCTTTCTCGAGTACCAACAGATCCATATTCATTATATATATTATATACATTATCACTATTACTCCAATACACACACGCACACACACACACACACACCTTACCATTCACATACATTAATATGCATACACTACACATAATTATTTAATTTATACACCATTTATATATCATATCTTACAACATGTATACTAATCTATGCTAATATATTGCAAATACTAACAGATCCATAATCTCTTAACCTTTGAATTAAAAAGAAATAAATAAAAATACATTCAAACTGGTATATGAAGTAAGGCACTAGTTGAGGCTTCTGATTCTTCAATTAACATAAGGGGGGTTAAATTTCTTTCAATATGCATATTTTTTAATTTCCAAATGCATATAAACAGAGTTATAAATCCATAATAGGCCCAACAACTGCAGAGTTGGAACCTAAGCTCCGATACCACTTGTAGTGTACTCGACCCCAAAACCAAGTTCATGGGCACATGTAAATCCAAAGGAAGGCTGAATAAAGGTATTGTACAGTAGAATACAGTCAACCAGAGGTTAGGATAATATACCATCAAGCCAATTTAAAACAACATTCAACTATTAAAATAAATCGCGACACCTTAAAAACACTTATAAAACTCCCCAAAAGCTCATGCATATGCAAGACCGTGCAAGCATGGAAATGAAACTAGATTTACGATCTTATTAAAATTTGACCTTAGAATTATTAAAAAATTAATTGTGACCATAATCATCCCAATAATACTATATGATCATATTTATGGAATTCTTTGCAAACAATTACAACTAGAACTTTCCGCTGTAAAACTATGCAATTACTACACATCCGTAATTCCAATTTAAGACACCTTCATTAACAGTTTTGCATTTCTCATCAGATAATATATGAATCTAAAAAATACAGCCATTCAATAATACAAAATTACATGTATATAGATACCATATACAACCATTCATTCATACAAAATATCAGATCTACCAAATCCTATCAAAATCACTACTGGATCATCCAACAAGCATCCAAATCCTTGGAAACAAAATAGGGAGCCCCAAATAGAAATAATACCAAATATATATGGAACTCTACATCCACCAAGGGTGCACTATAAATTTCATACAAAACCATACAAATTCACATAATCAAATCTAAAGAAAAACCATCCATTCATTCTAGTTTTCAAGCAGAAAGACCCATTTCCTAGCAATAAAAAATTAGTATTTTCATTTGTAAAATCATATAATAGATATGAACAACTATGGAAGGTGAAATTGCAGAGTAATATACAAAAAATAACACATGTATAATCATATTTCAAGCTTCCATCAAGATCAGATCTCAACATCAAGGACAAAACACCAATTTCCAAGTAGGATTCCTCAACCAATGTTCTGAAAACCAAGCATTTTCATATGTAATGTCATCCACAAATATGATCATCCATAGAGGGTGCATTTGCAGAGTAATATAAAACAAATAACACATGAATAAACATATTTCAAGCTACCACCAAGGTCATATCTCAAAATCAAGGAGAAAACACCAATTTCCAAGCATGATTCCTCAACCAATGTTTTGAAAACCAAGCATTTTCATCTGTAATTTCATCCACATATATGATCAACCATAGAGGGGGAATTTGCAGAGTAAGATAAAAAAATAACACATGAATAAACATATTTAAATTTTCAATCAAGATCATATCTAAAAATCAAGGAGAATACACCAACTTCCAAGCAATTAAACCATCATTTTTGTATCTAACCATTGATATCTCTACCAAGCCTTTAAACCGTAAATAGTTAAGCTATGGAAAAGTGGAAACATCATATAAAAATATGAATTTACATAAAATAATAAACCACTTATCTTATTAATGTGCAAATGGAAGCAACTGTACCACGTACCACCCAGCCAAAGGCACTGCCAAGCCAAATCTCACTTTGACAGGCCACCCCCGAGTTGAGGCTACAGATCCAAAATAGAGGTGCACTCAAGGATAGATCAAGTATCAATTTGAGAAGCTACAAATCAATTCCTCATCACATGCTTTCTCCTCCACCCCACTACCAGGTGTAATGGTAATCCCTTCACTCCCTAGGTTCCTCAAGACATTGCCATTAACCATTAAGATTTATGTGTAGCTCCATGACAGAGACAAGCAATGAACACATAGGAAGTATAACAGATTTGTCCAGGATTTCCACAAACACCAAATAATATCACATTGATTCAAGCACAAGGTTCATTTGCATAGCAGCGCATACATGGCTTCCCAAGCTCACAAGCTTACCAAGATCTCCACATCAATGGCATGAACAACCAACAACAACCAACAATAATCAACAACCTTAACCAAGCAGTTCAACCATGTATTTATAAACCAAATAAGGCAATTCGAATCCAAGGGGTTCAAATCAAACCAAGGTAAGCAAACTTGAGTCAATCCAAGGGGGGGTTAACTAAACTAGAAGGGGCTAACTCAAATCCAACCCAAGCAATTCGAATTTCAAGGAGCGTGGCCCCAAGTCACTCCACCCAACTCAAATTCATGTGTGGACACTTCATCCATGTAGAGGAATTCAAAATAGTGAGGTGAGGAGTTACACAAGCCAAAGCATATTCCCCAAATAGCAAAGGAGGTTTTATACAAGGAGTTACTCAAACCATGGCTAAAAATAGCCAATGAGGGTGCATTTGTGCAAGTAGGGATTACCAAACTAAGTGTAACCTCCGAAAAGGAGTTACAAAACCACCAAAGGGGCTCAATCAACTAGTGGAATCCACCCAAGTACCAAGGAGGGTGAATTCACCAAGGGAAGCCCACTAAATCATGAATTAGGCTCAATAGTACCAACATAGGATAAAATAATCAAAAGTTGGGTTCATTGTGCAATTCTTGGGTGATAATAAATTAATAAAGCCACCAAGGCATAAATAAGGACCAAGCTCAACCAAACAAGTTCTAAAGTTCTAGGAATCTCCCCATTCCCCCTCACATTGTGGATCTATGCCTCCCATACTATTTTGTGGTCTCCAGTGTGCCATTTGGTTTTATTAATTATTTATTTACAAAATAATAATGTCTCTTGGCCTTTAAAGACCCTTTCTCTAGCACCTTGTGCCACAATAATAAAAATTATTACATATTTCTAGGGATTAACATACTGGGCATTACATGTAGCTAGGGATCTATTGTTGGCGTTGCTTCTTCCCTCTTTGACGGTTCTGTGGATCCCTCAATATCATCGACTTCAATAGGGGATGGCTATACAAAGTTTCTCCTACCTTTCTCATTTTCTTCACTTTCCCTTTGTCATGCATTCAAGGCCTAATACTCTACCTTCAAGATTCGTTGAATCCTTTGATACTCATATCCCTAGGCAGAGGAGGTAGAACCAAGATTTCTCATGCTAGCTAACGTGTTTATAACAAGGCCGTCATCTTTCCCTTCCAACTGAATTTTCCTTTTATCTCTAGTTGTCACCGAGGATCCTTATACCTTCTTCTTCTATAGTACAGAGCTTGGGGACCTAACAGATATCCTTGTGGTCTTTTTACTTGCTGTAGAGGTGAATGCTGGAATAGAACCTAGATTTTCCCTCATCAATTGCACATCCTTTGCAGAGATTTTAATAAACTCTCCCCATGAGAGTTGTTCTATCTGCGCCTTCAACTCTATGTTTATGATTAATTTGTTAAGGTAGTGGTAAGCCAAGGCATCTATCTTACCTTATTTATCTTTCTAGGCCATCTCCCATAGTGATTGTAGTAGAAAATGTGGAATGATGATGTTTTCTTTTGCTTTCAGATGGGATTGATGTTGTAGCAAGGTTAGCGGTCTGAAATGGAATACATGAATTTGTCTTAAATACCTAGTACAAGTGATATATTTGAGGAAAAAATTCGCTGCCTCTCCACAAGGCCTGGGTAGAGTGTCCATTTTCACCCCATTTTGGTCTTCTTTATATAACTCTTGACTCTCCCTCCTTGAAAAACTCTTGCTTTTCTTTATTTTCCAATTCGTTCCCCCCCTTACTCCAAGGCTATCCTCCAGGAATCCCTATGTATTCCATAATTCTGGACTAATTAAGGGGGATCCTTAACCCTTTAATTTGGAAAGAAACTTGTTCTCACTTAATTGATGCATATTTAAGGACAATTCTAGTGTAGCTTCTTGATCATACACATAGAATTTAGTGAAGAAACTCATCCACCCAATGCTTCTAAAGATATCCAGAACCTATGGTTTCTCATACAATTTGGATGGGTCTATTGATTCACTCTTCTTGAAACCGACAATCATATTTCTCTTCTTGGTTGTTACATTATTTCAATGAAACACAGGTTTTATGCACAGACAGAGTTTAAGGAAGATAGAGGTACCAATTTCTTTTCAAAATACACAACTAATGATGCAATTCAGGTTAATGTGTTGAATCCTTACCCATAATTGTTGTTGTAATTCACCATCAAGATTCCCTCAGCTTGGTACCAAATCGATTGCTTGTTGCGACTTCTTTATTCTCCCCACTATGTTTTACTTCAAACTTTATCCTTGTTCACAAACCAACATTACCACCTTCCTCATTCAACAATGATATCAGCGGGTTTTCACACATGTCTTCTAGTTCCATGATTTCCTTGAGGGTGGTGGCCTTTGATGCTACTCATTCCCTTGTCTTGACACAATGTAACCTATACTTTTTCCTAATAAGCAGATGATAGGAATATTTTTCACAAGATTCCCTCCACTAAGTACTTTTTAGTGGGCAAGTGTGTGCATGATTAATCGTATCCCTTGTGGTGATCATTTTGAAAATACTTGTCATTTTCTATTTTTCCTTGAATCGAATTCCCCCCCCCTCAACTGTGGTGGTGCTGACCTCAACACAATGATTAGTTTGATTGGTGGTTAGGTGAGGTTGATATACTAGTTAAATAATAGAAATGAAGAGGACATAAGTGTGTACATTTCTCTACTGAGTCACGATAGTTTCGTCATTGTTATATGCGTGCATGGATAATGATGTTAAGGTGATGGAAATGTGGAAATGGATTTTCTATCAGTATTTTGTAGATTCATTGTCTCTAGGTGGAGTGAACATTGATGTAGTTGTGTGACTATGTAGTTCAGTTTGGCTGTTCGCACATGGGGAATGATGTAGAATAGATAAAGATATGGAAAGTTAGATTATGTAAGTGTGTTGTATATTGTGCTTGTTGTAGTGTTAATTGTGAAATTCTGTAGGTCTATCAGAGTATATTTTCCATGAATTACTAGGTAGTTGGTAATGTAGAGTGGAGTTGGAAAAATGATTTTTCCTACAAAATAAATCATTTTTAGATATGATAAGTTGATGATGTTTTCTTTTTTCTTATTTTTCTCATACTGAAGGTGCCACATTGTGGTTTCACCTAGAATACATCTTTTTAGCGCTCCAGGAGGATTTTTCACAAACAAGATTTTTACTATTTTTTATTTCTTTTTTCTCTCTCTTTTTTTAATTTCTTTGCTAGGAAGTGATAGCTCAGTTGGAAATGAGGGAATTGGTGCCCTCAATTAGCATCATGTGCTTTTGTACATTATCTGTGTGAACTCTTCTTTTGAAAGTGGTTATTAATAGAGCTTAAGTCGATGTCTATTGACCAATAATGGGGTCTAATCTTCATCAATTGTCCTTATTTTGATTGATACATTATCAAAGAAAATATTAATTTGGTAGGGGCCAAGTTATCTAGTTGTTAATTTTCCTTTGAATTCCTTGAAACAAAATCCATACATGATTTCCTGGTATCCTTCCTGAAACTTCTTGGTCTTGATGTATTTATCATGGATTCAGTGTGGAAGAGTGTCTGCTGTCTGTACTGATCAATTTCATTTAAATGCTTAATTTTTTTCCAGTTGTGTGATTGATAAGCCCATGTTGAGTTTTGTAGATATCCTGAGTGTCTTTATCTTAAATTCTATCGGTAGCATGAACTTCTTCCAATAGAATAACTCATAGGGGGTAAACAATGTGGTAGCCTTCCAAGTTTTGTTATAAGCCCAAATATATTCATGTAATCTATCTGCCCAATCTCTTTTGTACAACTGCACTATTTTTGTGAGTATTCTCTCCAGCTCCTTATTTGTAACCTCTACCTGCCCATTTTCCTATGGGTGGTAGGAAGAAGAATTCCCGTGATTTATTTTGTTCCTTTCCATTAGATCTTTAATTAAATTTGATGTAAATTGTGTCCCTTGGTTTAAGACTAGCTCTCTTGGGACTCTGAACTGCATAAGCAGGTGAACATTGTCTTGTCTTGGTCCTCTGGGTGGATTTGGATCTGGTTGTACCCATTGAAACCATCTAAGAATGAAAAGAAATTTTTCCTTGACCGAGTATCCAACATTTGGTCAATGAAAGGCAGGGGGAAATGATATTTCTTTGTTGCCTTATTGAGCTCTTTGTAGTTCACGTAGATTATCCATTTGCATCCCTTCTTTAGAACTATCATTGTAGGAGATGCCCATTCATTGTCTGATATGGGATAGATGAATCCAACATCCAATAAATTTTGTAGCTATTGTTTGACAACATATTTGAATGTCGGATTCATCTTCGTTTGTGGCTGTCTTATGGATACAACATCCTCTTTTATATATATGTGGTGTTTGCAGATGTTTGGATGTATCCCCTTCATGTACATATAACTCTAGGAAAAGGATTCACTAGGGTTTGTAAGGACTTTAATAAGTTGTTTCTCTTGATCCACCTCCAAGTTGTTGTTGGTCTTCAAAGTTTTACCAGGAAGGATCTCTACTATTTTGGCACTGTTAGGTTTTTTTCTACCAAGAAAAATCTCTGTCACATTGCTTCTAGATCAGTAGGAGAACCTATCATTTCTTCTTCTTCACTTGCTGCAAGAATATATTCATGTGAGCATTAGGATAAACATTTTGCAGAAAATTAGATAAAATTGTGTCCTTGTCTTCATTCCCTAGTGCAAGAGTTGTGTTTACGCTGAGGACTAGGAAAATCGTTTGACTATAATTGTCATCATATTCCAACGAGATAGGATCTTATGTGTCAATAAAGGGTTTAGCTGGAGGATAAATGATGATTTTCATTTTGGACAGTCTGTTGGTAATGGTCATATCCCCTGCTCTACACCCAATGTAGGCATTTGATGTTAGTAGGGTATAATCTTGGTTTTGACCTATAGTACAATGAAGTTAGTAGGGAATTCCCATGAGTTGATAGTTACAATGATGTCCTCTAGGATGCCTTCCGGTCGCAAAATTGAGGTATCTCCTAGTTGTAGCAGTGTTGGTGAAGGTCTTAGTAAATAAGTCAATTTTAAGTTTGTCATTGTGTCCTTAGTCATTACATTGATTGATGCATCTAAATCTATGAGTGTATTTGGTATCAAGGTTTGATTGATGTATACATTTATTATAGGACTAACTCGGTTCAAATATTTTGGAATGATTAAATTCCCCAAAGTTAGAACTGCTAGTTGCACTATAACATTTATCCTGGCCCTTTTGATACATGTGCCTTTAATGAACTTATTACAGATTGGTACTTCTCTAATTGCTTGGAGGAGTGGAATTTGTATATTTAGGTGTTTAACTTCATTAATAAAAGCACTCTCTAGTTGAACATAAATATTAGGCCTCAGTCTTTCAGGAAATGGAGGGTTTTGCAGAGTGTGCAACTAAATATTTTGGTCAGTTATTTCTCCCACGTGTGTCCAAATCTGCTAGAAATGTATTTTGATTTGGTGGGTTATCTATGGCAATAGTTGGTCCAGGGTCCTATACTACACTTCCTAATCGTAATTTCACCTTATTCATATCCATAGTTTCTACATCATAGGTTTGAAAGTTAACCATCTCATTAGTATATATGGGTTGGACTTGCCTATTATTGTTGGGATTTGGTGTAGCGTGTGTTGGAATCTGAGGTGGCCTTGGTGGAGGCATCAGATCATCTTAGGGCTTCTAAGGTCTCCAACCAAATGAAGAACAATAAGGATTTTGATTTGGCTGTGGGATATTAACACAATATTGTTGTTTTTGATGGTATTGGTGGTAAGTCTGAGGTGGTTGAGGATAAAATGGAGGTTGGTGATACTGATTCTGAGCAGTATGCCAAGGTTTTTGGGCTTGCATTTGCCAAGATTGCCAACACATATGATTCCAGTCTGAGGACTAATATGGGTGTCCATATGGAGGAACGTAGGGCTAGTTGTTTAGTTGGAATAGCCGAGAGAAACTAGGTCTCTTTTGATTGACAAAATATAATTGTTCCATTGGGTCCCATGATCCTTGGTCTTGCATTGTTGCTTTGCATGAAGGTAGTAGTGGGAACCTATTTGTTGAATGGTTTTATAAACATAGGCCACATATGTTTACTACATTTAATGGGAATTGACCTTTTTCATGTTTATTTCTACATTTAGGATAGAAGACAACCAATGCCTACACAACCTCTTCTTGTTTCCTCTTAAGTTGCATCACATCTAAATGCATGGAAAGGGATTGCAAAATATATGTTTTCATATAATCCAGTAGGACTCCTAAGTTTGTTTTGGTAAGATTTGAAGTTGTTGAATTAGTTAGAGGGAAACTATTATTTTTACGTTTCTTACTAATAGACCTAGAGTAGTTTTTAAAGATCAGTTTAATCTCATCATAATCTTGTTGGAATATGTCTCCATTGGATAGAAGGTTTTGGATTTCCATCTAGTCATCCCATACTCCTTGAAGGAGTACCAGTTTCAAGGATTCCTCATCCAAGGTGTAGTTATGGGCTCCCTTGTAGCTCAATTGGAACCTTTGTTCATAGTCCTCTAAAAACTCATTCTCCCCCTGTTTCATCCTAAATATTTCATCTCTTGTATCCTTGGCCTTACAATAATATTTGTATTTATATAAAAATGTTTGTTTCATTTGATCCCATGGGAAGATGTTATTCCATTCTAGGCTCATAAACCACCTCAATGCCAGATATTTCAGAGTGGAAGGGAATAGTTTAAGTTTTTGAGCATCTGAGGAGTAGTGATAGGTTCTAGAGACAACTTCAAACTTGAATAGAAAATCATATGGATCCTTTGAAGTTAAACCGTGGACGGTTGGTAGGCCCATATGGTTTATATTCTTCATCCAATATTGATCATTGGTTCCTCGAATGGGAAACTAGAATATCTCCGGTTGCTTTGCATCGGCCATGTTATCTAAGTTGCTACTTACACTAGCAGTAGGGTTTTCAAATTTTGAAAGAGGATTTTCAAAATATACAATACGGTTTTCTAAATCTTCACGGTCTTCAAAACTATCGAAGCTACCAAATCTAGAATATTCGGGGATTGGCCTATTCATACTAGGTTGGTTTGGTAGGAGGCACCCAAATTAATCTGCTCATCGTCATGGAGGCATGCATAATATAAAGGGCTATAATTTGTATTTTAGTTCTTTTCTTTTCTTTTTTTAATTGTTTTTTCTTAGAGTTTTAGCACCTCCCTGGAAATGGTGCCAAAAAGTGGTGGATCTCTTATATAGAAACCAATTAATTCCATGATTGGGACTTATTACATTAATTATAAACCTGAGAATAAACAAACTTAAGAGGTGATGGGCACGGTATATGCAACTACCAAGAGTTTCTACACCTAATGCAAAATAGAACAATCACTACTTCAAAATGGAATTATAGTTTAACACAACATGCCTGAACTAAAATGAAATCATAGAAATGGTAATTAGGAATGAACTGATCTACGTTCTATCTAATAGATAACAATCCCAGTCTCTTTAATTGAACTAAACTACTTAAAGGAATACTTAATCGATGAAATGGAATAGAATTAACTATTTTAAATTGCACTAACGTGAATTGGATTATAGGAAGCATATAAAAGAACTACTGTAAATTGAATTGGAAAGAACTGAAATGTAGAAATCATATAAATAACAATCATCTAATTGATATATAGAAAATGACCTACATAAAACTACAAGAATTAATTAACAGAAATATAGCATTCCTAGATCCACTCTATAGAAGACATGACATGTATTGAGATTTAATCTTACTCCTAACAACATTCACTTAAATTGAACAATAAACTAATAAGCTACCTAAGAACTCCCGTGTTTCCTTGAGGGGGAGCTACCCAAAGCAGGTATAGGAGTGTAATAAGACTAAGAAATCACAATATTGATGAAACTCTAATTTGTAATTAAGCTGGTTCAACTGTTCATAATTCCCAAAACGTACAAAATATAGAACTTCTGAAAGTATACTGTATTTTCTAAAAATTAATCGAAGGTTAAACCCCCATGTCTATGCCCAATGGCTTATTTATTACAATTTCCAAAAATATCTAAATTGATAAAATAAATATAAACTAGATTCTATAACTCAATTGCAACGGAGTCTTCGTTCCTATGATTGCGGAAGTGATCAGGATCTTGGAGGTATTGATGTACTGGAAACTGGTTGTGTATCCCTCCTTGTTAATATATGAAATCATCAACGTTGTTCTTTATCTATCGATGGTATTCAGTTGTCACTGTGTTTTCCTACAATTAGCATTCATGCACTAATTCCATACATTAGATCAGATTCTTGGAAAAGCTAATAGTAAATCAACAAGAAAAAGGTGAAGCACTTTCAACCATCAACATTCTATTGTTAAACATGTATAACAACCTCAAAGTATTTCATCTCATAGATTCCTGCGTTGAGGGTTTGGTGAAGTGGTCGGGAAGAATGCAATACCCATTATGAAAAGTTGATGTTTTGAACCTTAATCACGGTTCATCATCAGAACAAATAAGTCAAGGTAAGGGATAGCGTTATCAGAGCATTAATATTCCTTAATGTTTGTTTGTTATGAGAGAACTGGGAACCCAAAAATGTCGTCCAAAAACCTAACCCTAAGTGTAGTTGTTTATTTTGATTGTTATTAGATTGTAAACTTAATTAAAATAATTCTAATCTTTTTTATTTAACTTGAATATTCAATTATAACTATATGCTTATATGATATTTAAGATTTTAAATTCCTTAGGTTTTTAATTATTTTAATTTTAATTTTTAATTAATTAATTATAATAATTGTTTATTAGAACATTGTAATTTATTTTTAAAAAATTAAAAAAATAAAAATTATTTATTTTTATTAGTTGAATACAATACGTAATTAAAATTAATTAATTGATCAGTTTAAGATATTAACTAATAAATTTAATTATTTAGATGAATAAATTAATTTAAAAAAAATAATTAATTAATAATTTATTATTTAATAGTTTACAATCGTTAATTTATTTTACTTAGTTGAATAAAATAATTTGATATCAACTATTAATATTTATATTCTAATTATACTAAGTGTTAATTTATAAATTATTTTATTTAATAAATCTTTAAATTTTAATTTTAATTTTAGGAAATTATGAGATTTATTGAATTATTATGAGACCTAATCTTTCTTGATGAGGGGAAGCCATGTATTGCTAATCTCAAGGCCACCATCTCTATTTAGGTTATTAGGATGTTTGGCTATCTCTATGGCCTCTCTAATTTTGCGTTTGAAGTAATGGTTTTCCTTCGTGAGAATTTATGTGTTTTCAAGGAAAATATGGTGTTTAGTGTTGATGGAGTATTCAACTAATGCAGAGGTGCGGGTTCTCTCATGACGGATGTCTGATTCAAGATCTTTAATTCTAACTTGGAAAGAGCGCCCTGTCTCACCAATGTAGCAATCTCCACAGGAACAAGGAGCCTTATAAACTCCTTGGCATTGAAGTTGGTCTATGGGATCTTTGACAGACCTTATTTTGCTTCTGATGGTCATAGATGGTTTAAATGAGGTTGAAATATTCTTTTTCTTCAGGACTCTTTTAATCTTGTCCGTGACTCCTTTGATGTAAGGGAGGTAGGATTTTAAGGTGTCTAGTCGATTATGGGGTATAGATGTGTTTTATGCCTTAACTATAGCCCTTCTAATGTCTTTCTTCTTATAACCAATGTTTTGAAAGACATTGGAAAGGTGGTCTTTTTCTTGTTCAACATGTTCTTTGTCAGATATTCTTATAACCATGATTGCTAGAGTGTTGAGTACACCTAGTTTTTTAGAAGGGGGATGATGTGAACTTGCATGGAGATAACTTTCTGTATGGGTTTTCTTCCTATAGACTTGTTGTCCAAGAGTCCCGTCATCCTTTCTGGTAATGAGGAAATCAAGAAATAGAATTCTACCATTGTCCTCCAACTCCATTGTGAATTTGATCTTGCTAGACTGGTTGTTAAGATGTTCAAGGAATTTATTAAGTTCATCCATGCCATGCGGCCATCTGACATTTGTGTCATCAACAAATCTTTTCCATCTAGTTGGTTTCAAATGATATGAGTTAAGGGCCTTCTTCTCGAAATTTTCCATAAACATGTTTGCAACTATGGGGGGAAGAGGGGATCCCATGGCTACACCACTGGTTTGTTCATAAAAGTTTCCTCTAAAACTAAAGAAAGTTGACCTAAGGCAAACTTATGCTAACCTAGCTGTGTGAGGATCTATAATATCGTTGATGATTTGGATTGCTTCATCAAGAGGGATCTTTGTGAAAAGTTGGACAACATCAAAGCTAATGAGACATTCCTCATTATCTAACTTCTCTTCTTTTATGATTTGAACAAAGTCATTGGAGTCTTTTATGTAGGAGTCGGTATTCCCAACCAGAGGGCTTAAGTGCTTGGCCACATACTTAGCAAGTTCATAAGTGGGTGAGCCAATTGTACTGACAATTGGCCGTAAGGGAACCCCGTCTTTGTGTATCTTAGGTAAACCATAAATTATTGGGGTGACTTCCCTAATTGGGTAGAGTCTCTTTTTGGTCTTATTATCTAGGCTTGATTGGTTGATGGCATTTTTTACTTCTTTAATTATTTTTAAGATGGGGTTCTTGTTTAGCTTCTTATAGCTGTCGCTCGAATTGAGATGTTCCAGCATCTTATCTTCATAATCTTGTTTATTCATTAATACCGTTGCTCCTCCTTTGTCCGCTTTAAGGATAATAAGATTTTCATTATTCCTCAGATTCCTAAGTGCAATTAATTCATTCCTGGCTATGTTGGTTCAGGAAGGTTTGGACTTCTTAAGGATTTCTACGCACTCTTGTTTGATCAATTCTTTGATTGTGTCATCTAGTGTTTTGATGTTGTCTTCTATTGCGCAGATTATCTCTTCCTTGGAAATTGATCTTGGGGCTATGCTGAACCCCATTCCTTTTTGTAGCACATTTCTTTGCTCAACGTGTGGTTTGATAAATTTACCGCTTTTTTATTTACTGTTTCGTTTATGGTGTCTGCTCCGTTTATGGGGACTACTCCTGCGTGGTTGTCAACAACGTGGCTGTCTAATACGCGGTTGTCAATAGTCTGTGTGTTGATGTGGTCTGTTGTGCGATCGATGTGTTATGTTGTGCGATTATCATTTTTGTGGTCAGCTGTGTAGTTATCAGCTATTGGTTGTTGCCTTAACAACTTGCCAAATTTTCTCATTTGCTTATCCTTGACGGCGACCCCCTTCCTATCGGCTTTAAGCACTGCACAGGCTTCCACGAGTGCCCAGAGGTCCGAGCATATGATGTTGGCAAGTTTTAGATGGAGTTTAAGTGTTTTCCTCGGGAGCCTGTCCAGCTCGTAACGAGTCCTCTTAATTTCATTCCGGATTAATGTTAAGCTAAGGTTGCAGAACGCTCTCTCATTCTACTGATTTCGAAGAGGGTGGTTGATGACGATGAACCTGGGAATGATGGTGTTCTCTCTACATTTCTTAAGAAATGCCATATCTGCTATCCTCTTGTTGATCTTGATCTTCAGTCTCTCCAATAGGTGGATCTCATCACGCGTAGCTTGCCCATACAGGTGAGTGATTTCATCTCGTAGATTCCTGCGTTGAGGGTTTGGTGAAGTGCTCGGGAAGAACGTCGTACCCATTATGAAAAGTCGATGTTTCGAACCTTAATCACAGTTCATCATCAGAACAAATGAGTCAAGGTAAGGGATAGCGTTATCAGAGCATTAATATTCCTTAGTGTTCGTTTATTATGAGAGAACAAAAACTAGGTGTACTCAACACTCTAGCAATCAGGGCTATAAGAATATCTGACAAAGAACATGTTGAACAAGACAAAAACCACCTTTCCAAGGTCTTTCAAAACATTGGTTATAAGAAGAAAGACATCAGAAGGGCTATAGTTAAGGCAGAAAACACATCTATACCCCATAATTGACCAGACACCTTAAAAGCCTACCTCCCTTACATCGAAGGAGTCATGGACAAGATTAAAAGAGTCCTAAAGAAAAAGAATATTTCAACCTCATTTAAACCATCTATGACCATCCGAAGCAAAATTAGGTCTGTCAAAGATCCCATAGACCAACTTCAATGTCAAGGAGTTTATAAGGCTCCTTGTTCATGTGGAGATTGCTACATTGGTGAGACAGAGCGCTATTTCCAAGTTAGAATCAAAGAACATGAATCAGACATCCGTCATGAGAGAACCCACACCTCTACATTAGCTGAACACTCCATCAACACTAAACACCATATTTGCCTTGAAAACATAGAAATTCTCGCAAAGGAAAATCATTACTTCAAACGTAAAATTAGAGAGGCCATAGAGATAGCCAAGCATCCTAATAACCTAAATAGAGATAGTGGCCTTGAGATTAGCAATACGTGGCTTCCCCTCATCAAGAAAGATTAGATCTCATAATAATTCAATAAATCTCATAATTTTTTAAAATTAAAATTAAAATTTAAAATTTATTAAATAAAATAATTTATAAATTAAAACTTAGTATAATTAAAATATAAATATTAATAGTTGATATCATTTTATTTTATTCAACTACGTAAAATAAATTAACCATTGTAAACTATTAAATAATAAATTATTAATTAATTAATTGTTTTTAAATTTTTCCTTGAGGAGGAAGACTTCCTCATGTGTAAACCATGGATGGGTACATGAATTGGTACAGGAATTTTTAAACATGACTATCATTAGAAAAATCAAGTATGATATCCTTTAATCTATTAAAATGAAGGAAAATGATCATGACTTAACCACTAAAGCATAAGGATATGTATAATGGTGCTCTTACAGGAAAGCATGGTAAATGGAGTGTTCAATGGGTATAAAATGTGACAAAGGGTTAAATGGATGACTATGGATGATGGTAAGTGGTGATAGTTCAATGACCCAACAACCATCTGAAGAAATTATGGCTCCCTTTTTGGGTAAATAGTTTGTTTCACACCATGTGACGAACTTTGGAAAATGGGGTGTTTGAGGGCACCCTACTCGAGCGAAGCTCGACTCTCGGAGGTGACAAAATCCATGTCCATTAGCATGGTTAGATTGGATTTCCTTAATGAACTAGTAGAAGATGGGAATGGATGTTATGGATGGGTAAAAAATATCGACCTCACGGTATCCAATGAGTTCTTCTTTGGGACAAACTTTGGTTTCAGATGGAGAAGGGTTGGTTTCTATTGAGCAATCCATTTTAACCGTAGATTAATTATAGAAAGTAAATGGGCAAGTTGAGGGTGACAAGATAGTCGAAATTACCCGGTTGAATTATAGATTGAAGTGGTTGATAGGTGAGCTGGGTGGATTGGTCACTAGCGCAATCAGTGAGTAGCTTTCTTCTTTAGTGTAGCAAATATGAATTTTTTAGGTCGTTTTCCCCTTTTAGTAAATTCAATTTTGAAATGGACATGTGGCAGTCATTTATTTGCCAAAATATTTAGTGACGTCATCAATGCCTAAGTGGCCATGTGGCACACTTGGCACCTTCGTGTCCCCTGGGCGCTGATGTGGAGGCAGAGTCACCAAATATCGGGTGCGTATTCCTCAAGCGTCGGTGATCCTCGACAGTGTCGGCTTCATGGCCTCTTTGGTGGATTCTAGCCATTGGTGGCTAGCTGCTAACAACTTGGACAACCGTGATTTTTGAAGGGCTCTTCTGGAGTTGTTGCCAATGAAAAATGGTAGCGTGGAACTGGGTTTTCATCCAACGACTTGGACACCCACCGTTAACCGTCATGCACCTTGTTTGAGCATTATCTAGCTGAGTCATTGATTCGAGTGCTCGATGGGAAATGTGCACAATGCAACAATTAGCGTCCTTTTTCTTGGTGCTCGTTCTTGGGCCCTGGTCATTTGGAATATTTGGGCTCGATGCTTAGGTGCTTAGCTCCCCTTATGCCTCCAGTCTCGCCTTTTGGGCACTTCGATCCAATTCCTCATCTCCTCCAATGATTTAATGCCTCTACTTGCAGTGTGCTATAGTGCTCAGGTGCTTGTCCTCTTCATTATTGTGACCCATGCTCTAGCGATTGGGAGCTAAGCATGATTTTCCTTTTAAATTAAATGGTGAATTTATCTTTTCAATACAACCCTTTGGCTGCATTAAGGCCTCTCTACTTGAAATTTTTTCCTTGTGATAACAGTGACCTCCTCTATTTGATCTCAATACTCTAATCTAATAGCTATTATGTTTCTCAATTAAATCTTTGAATTCCTTGAATTTATAAAAGGTTTCATATTTTATGCCAAGAGAGTACACCCAAGTTTTTCTACTATAGTCATCTATGAAAATTAGAAAGTAATAGATTCCACCAAGTAACTAGGTTTACATTGGGCCATACAAGTTAGCATGCACCATCTCTAGGGGTTCCTTTTCTTTATAGGAGAATCCTTTAGGGAAATTGTCCCTATGTTGCTTTTCTAGAAAGCAACACTCACATGTGCTATTTGGCTCTTGAATGAGAGGAAAACACATAACCATCCTTTTTTGCCACAACAATTTTAAACCAGGAAAATGTAGATGACTAAATTTGGAATTTCATAACCAGAAATCATCCATACAAGTTTTCTTTTGGATTAATGAAACAACATGTTTTCCAAAAATCATGACAATAAAATACATTATGTTCTTGGTCATTTGAATTTTAATAATCAAATTATTACCAGGATTTTTGTCATAAATAAAACATTCTCCCCTAAAAATCACATTGTGCCCTTTTTTAGTAAGCTGGCCAACACTAATCAAGTCAAGTTTGAAACCTAGGGCATAGAACATATATGGGATGTATTTTTGTTGGCCTTGTTTGCTCATGATGTTGACCATTCCTTTTCTCATCACATCTACTACAATATAGGTTCCTAACTTAACTTCAATTTTGACTGAGTAATCCAGATTCAAAATCAATTTTTTGTTGCCTATCGTATGCTTATTGCAACCACTATCTAAGAACTAAACACCATTCAAAGTTTCATGGACAACAAGAAAAGTAAGGAACACAAAATATTTAGTGTTCTTAGAAGTGTTTGAATAGTTATCACTTTTTTTGCCTAGGTTGACCTATTTCTTCCTACGTTTACTGGCATAATGACCTAGTTTATTACAATAAAACAACTTAATATTGGATTTATCATACCTCTAATTTTTCAATGATCCTTTTCTATCTATCCCCTTTCTTGTTCAAAATATTCCTTATTGTCTTTGTGGCTACCTCTTTTGTCGCCTCTGCCTCTTAATATTGATCTTCCCCTGCCTATGTCATTTGAGATAGAAACTTGAGTCTTGAATGCATTTTCCAGAGAGGAATCATCATTCATGTTGATTTTGGTTTCATGGCATAGAATAGATCCCAATAGGTCATCTGTTAGTAGTTGACTTAAATCTTTAGCTTCTTCAATAGATGCAACCATCACCACAAAGGTTTTTGGTAGGTTTTTTATAACCTTTTCAACTACCTTCTGATTTGTTATATCTACACCATACATGTTTAACTAATTTACTATGGTCATGACCCGATTCATATACTGATCTATTGATTCTAACTCTTTCATATTTAAACATTCAAAATCCCTTCTTAAATTTTATAGTTTTATAGTATTTACCTTAGCGATGCCTTGATATTTGGTCTCCAAGATATCCAAAGTAATATTTGAAAACTTTGCAACTGAGAACTTTGGAAATATGGTGTCATTTAAATCATTTTGGTTGAGATTCAATGCCTTTGCATCTTTGGTTCTTTGTTCTTTTAATTGATTTTTCTTGGCATTCATCAAGGCTTGATCGACTACGCCATCAATTAATTCTGTATAACCATAGGCTACATATTCCCAAACATCCTAAGCATGCAGTAATGTATTTATTTTAATTGACCATACTTCATAATTTTTCCCTATGAAAAGGGGATTTTGAGAAAAACAATGGCTTCCTGAAGCCATATTAAACTTTTTTTTAAATCCATAGATTTTTCAATGTCTAAGCAAGAAAAAATCAACTAGTTATCACCTTTAATCATTGTTTTACAAATTTTCCAACTTTGGACACTTTTCAATGATTAATGATATGGTTTCTGAGTTTTTTTAGTGCCTATGATCAAGTCCAACACCACGCCCTTCTTTCCATGGAACTATCTCAACCTCACCGACCTTCTATTCTATTATCTTAAAAAAAAATCTTACATATAAGCATGGCACACTCCTTATAGGCCACTCACACTCATGGCATGGATCTCTTTAGTTATCTATGCCATCTAGTGTATCTCTTTCATCTTGTAGACTCTACCTCACTAGTAGCACACTATATGCCTTCAATTCACTTAATCTTCATGGGTGTCTCTCTCATCCGACCTCCACTTAATCCTGGGTTTTCATGGGTTATTGTATGCTTTCAAGAACACCTTGAATGGCACCATCAAGGGTGTCATTCATTGGTCCAAATGGTTATCACACATGTCACCTTAAATAATCCAATGATAGATCATGCTAGGGAACACACTCCCTCTACCAGCATTGCACCCTTTTTCCATCTCGTGCCACAAAACCTCACTGACATATAATTTTTTCATGTGCTTATTTGGTGACTCCTCCTCAGCCAATGAGGATGACACATAGCACTAGTTCCCTAGATCCAATACATGATCACGCTAGTAGGTCGTTGACACATCTTTTTTCTGTTGGCTAGGGTTTCAAACCATCTATAACAATAATTTGTGTTATCATAAGACTCAATGCACATTTAGAGACTTTATTCTTTCAAACACTTTATTAATATATTGTGCATTGTACTCCTTTTGTTTTCCAATGCCCCAACATTTCATCTACATCTTTAGTAAAGCATGAACACTTTGGAAATAAACTAAGAGGAATTGGTATAAATAGCTACGGTGAGCTTCCTAGAAGGTTGCATCTACTACCTTTCTGAGGATCACATAGCATAGTCCATGAAGGTGGCCGACATTGTAACCTTTCCAAGGAGGTCATACCATTCAACACAAAAACATCTAACTCAACCCACTAGGTTGGTAGCTAAGCGTCCTCTGCGAGAACACCCCCATCATTCCAACGGTGTCCAACTCAACATATATCCCTTCAAGGGTTCTTCCTTATTCCCAACATCTTGTTTAATTGTGTGTCTTGTTGCATAGCCTTCGAGTTATGTGAATTAGTTATTACACCAAGAGCCTAAGCGGATGAGATGTGTCATGTATGTAACACAAATTCACTCAAAAGAAATATTAATATAAAAAATAAATAATGCAGAGCAATTAAAATTAAAAGAACATATACTGAATTAGATAAACATAAATAACATTATGAAATAGATCCATATCAAATTTTACATCCATTATATAAGAGATTGCAACATGTGTATCATATGTGCTCAATATTAATGAGATTCTAACATTGTACCTATATGTTTGTTGCCCCAATATAATATTTTTTTTTTCCTCGAAAAAAAAGCGTAATTTCATTTCATCCAAAGAGTACGAAATTACATTGATCATCTCACTCATCTAGAGTGGAGTATAATACTGCGGAGAGTGTGTCCAGAAAAGTTTCCAAAATAAGCTGAGATGCTCTCTCTGTGTGAGAAAGATACATCTTTTACAAAACTCGGAGAGTATGCTGTAATGGTGCCATATATACAGGTACAGGAATTTTCTATTCCTAAAAACAAAGCGATTAACATAGTATTAAGTTCAGTACCGTCTTCCACATGGAAATAACATATAAAAACAGAAAATGGTGCCAATGACCAAGGATCCTAATCCCCATTCATTCAATGAATGGACGGTGGTAGTAAACTTGCTCATGCCCGTTCAACGATTCAGTAATTTTCCATATTCCATCCCCCAAGGTAAGACCCTCCTTGGAGGCCTCGTCCGCCTCTGTGTTGTTCTCACGAAAAATGTGCCTGCAAGTAAAAGTATCCAGAGTAAGAGTGGCATTCTGAATTTGATCCAAAACAGAGGCAATCTTCCGGTTGTTGCAGAGAAAGGTGCCATTAACCCAATTAACCACATTCAATGAATCCCCAAAGACGTTCAAATTCAGTAATGAGCGTTCCAAAGCAAAAGAAAGCAGCAGCTTGAGACTGAGTATTTCAGCCCAGTTGTTGGTTCCTCTACCAAAACCAAAGGCCATCACAAAGAAATGCACAGGGGATAAGAAAAGAACTGCTCCTCCCCCACATATGTTGTTTTGACAGGCCCCGTCGAAGAAGCCCCAGGGCTGAGATCTATCAATATCAACAGGGAGAATAGTACGGGAAGAGGATGGCTGTCGGGCCCGCCGGAGTGCTAAAAAGATCCCACAGCTCTGTAAAGCCACTTGAGCCGGAGTGCCCAGTTTGTCTTGAAACAGTCCATTATTACGCATGAGCCAGAGTCCCCAGTTTATCACCGGAGGGAGAGCTTTGAATGGTTTCAGCGCTACATTGTTAGTCCAAATCCTCCATGCATCATCAATAGAGTTCCCTGTCCATGGAAGCGCTGTTTTAAGAATGCAGGCAGATATATTCCAGACCTCCTTGGTGAAGTGACACTGGAGGAACAGATGTGGTATCGATTCCTCCCACACTTTGCACAAAATACAACGACTAGGCCCATGGAAGCTGCGCTTCTACAGGATTTCCCACGTTGGAATTCGGTTAGCCAGGGTGCACCACAGGAAGAGTCCGGCCTTAGGAGGGCAATGGAGCTTCCAAACCGTTCTCCACCACCATACCAATTCTCATGGCTCCAGGTTTTCAGAGATCCAGAGATAACCACTTTTAGGTGTGTATAGTCCCGAAGGGTCTCCATCCCAGATGAGTGAATCTTCTCCATCGTTCAGAAAAACCTGATCCCTACAGAGAGCTCTACAGTAAGTTCTTAATTCATCCTCTAGCTCCGCTCGTAAATCAAGTGAGTCCGGCCTCCTCCAAAGAGGTCTGCCCATCCAAAGGTTTCCCAAGTCTGCTAAATGGCATAAGGTTATGATACCTCGTTGTCTCAGGGCTTCCATCAGATCCTCCGTCAGAATATGCTGATCGATGCAACCGACCCAAGGGTCGCGGCCAATCCTAACCCTTTGTCCATTGCCAACCTCCCAGGCAAGATTGTGCTCGATGATATCAAACGATTTAACCAGTGCTTTCCAGATGATAGAGCCACCATGATGCCTTTTGCTAGGGGATCTAATCCAGTCCTCCACCGAGTCAGGTTCCACATATTTCCGCAGCATGACCTTAGCCCAGAATCCTTCCGACTTGATTAACCGCCAGCCACATTTGGCTGCCAGAGCCTTAGAGAAATGAAAAATGTTCTTGAGTCCCCATCCCCCCAGAGCTTTAGGAGCAGCGATTCTGTCCCACCTTACCCACGGGGTGACATGGGCATCGTCCTTCCCGTTCCACAGAAAATTGAAGCAAATTTTCCTAGCTGCGTCCAGTATCCCTTTAGGAATCCAAGCAAGTGACATCCAGTAGACCGGGATGGCCTCCAGCACCGATTTGACAAGAACAAGCCTCCCAGCACGCGAGAGCCACCTAAAGCTCCAGCTCCTCAGCCTCTTTTCCAGTTTATCCAATAGCCAGGTCCAATCATTCTTCAAGTAGTCATAGCCCCAATATAATATTTTATAAAACTAATTAATAATAATAACAATAACGATATAACAATGTTTGAATCTCACTGGTAGCTTCTTTTTGTTATTTCTCTTTGTTGTTTGTAGGTGCATCTATAGCCAACGATATGTTATTGCTCTAGATTAATAAATTGATCTTAGTAAAAAAAAGAAAAAAAAATATCATTAGATCCATCTTAACTCTAGATGCAAAGCCTTTTTAGAGTGCAAAATTTGAATGGAATTTTGCACCTCAAAGGATTTGATCACTTTCTCTACATGGTATATTAAGATGGATCTTTTATTTTTTTTTAGCCCTTGAACTATGAGTATGTTTTTAGATTAGGAAAATCAATAATTAGTAAAAATTACTTGGATGAAACCTATTTTCAAATCCACCTAAATGCCACTATAAACACTAAGGTTATGTGCATTTAAGTGCACCCATTGTATTCCTCTATAAAAATAGAGGTTAATAAACTAAACCTCCACACAACTTAGTAAAAATACATGCAAACTAAACCAAATAATTTGCTTTTAATGAAACTCTTATGAAAACAATTAGGTGACCTCCACACAACTTAGTAGAAACACATGCAAAAACTAAACCAAATAATTTGCTTTCAATGAAACTCCTATGAAAACAATTAGGTGACCTCCACACAACTTAGTAGAAATACATGCAAACTAAACCAAATAATTTGCTTTTAATGAAACTCTTATGAAAACAATTAGGTGATAAAGAGTATTTGAAATTAGTTATTTAAATGAATTCTTATAAAAGTAATATGGTGTTAAAAAGTATATGAAATCATAATAGATCTTAATATTATAAATTAGTATTTTTATATCTAGATGTTTATATTTTACAATTTTAGGTGGATAACGAAGTATCATTTTTAGATTGTATAAAAATGAAGATTATATAAAAATAAGATAAACATATTATCAATATTTATTTATATATAAACAATTATATATATAAAATATCTTAGTTTAAACTAGACATGGATAACAATGTAGTTAGGACCTTTGTAGTTAACTTCGCTTTGGTAGTTTCTAGTTGAGTTTTCAGTAACTCTACTTAGAATAATGAAACGTCATACTGATTACAAAATATCTGATATACCTATTTAGAATAATGAAACATCATGTTGATTACACGTATATGTGGACATTGAACCATGAATCTAAAATTAGTCAAATTACCTATTTAGAATAATGAAACATCATGCTGATTACACGTATATGTGGACATTGAACCATGAATCTAAAATTAGTCAAACTAGGAGTCTCTTGCAGTGAAAGTTAAGCATTGAATTGCAGAGCATTAAATGTCGCAGCTCAGTGCATAGGGTCCGTTGGATCTCCAAATCCAACGGACCCTATGCACTGAGCTGCGATATTTAATGCTCTACAGCTCAATGCTTGGGGAAAATCTTGTTATCGATATAAATGTGGCCATTAATGATTTACAAATGTGAGCAATAACAGCCTACACGTAGATGTGAACTTTGAACAATCATGAAACTAAAAGATCAATGACAAAGAGACAAATTCTTGGTTTTGAAAAGAAATCTACGGTGCCAATTAAGTTCATGATTTGGACCTGTGAGCAAATCCGAGATTGATCGAGTCAGTACTGTCACTTCCATGCTCTCATAGCATATTCCTGGCAAAAATGTATATCTATATGGGAAGGCCACATATAGATATCCCAATTTGAAGAAAAGTAGTATTGTATACCACGGGGGGTTCACTAGTGAGGCAATATCATATCATGTCCATTCATATTGGGGATTTGAATACTCTTAAAAACTTCAAAAATATATTGCTCTATATTAAGGGGTCAAGGGGTTTTTTAATTTGACATAGTAATATAAATATTGGGGGTTGTTTTATTTGGGTGGGATGAGGAATAACCTCCACATCATGGGATGGATTCATACCTCCAAATCATGGGCTCAATTCATACTCACCTAAAACTTATGTACCCTCCATTTTTATTTAATATTGCTTATGATCCTAAGTTTTACATAAATCTGGTAATAGTGTACCAATGATAATATCAATGGAAGTCTCTTTGGATTACTATCCTTGAGAAATCCTCATTTAATAGCTTCTTTAGGCTTGGTTTGAATTGATGTTATAGTGTTTTTCATATTTAAGTTAAGATATGTGACTAATCCGGAGTTCCAGAGTTGAACAATTGTATTATATTTTTTGTAGGCATTCGAGTAAAAGATATAACTCTTCATTTTTTAGGTTGCGGTGTAGGTGGGTATTGAGATTCAATCAAATCTTTCTCCATGACAACCAAGAAAAGTGAGATCGATCTTTCTTAGCTCACTGGAACCAAGATGTTTGTTTTGATAGGAAGGTAGGGGAGTCCATCCATGAAAGGATTTCATTTTTGCATTTTTATGGAGTTGAATTATTAAGCTTATAGAAAACATGAGCTCTCTATGTCTATACATGTATTTACATAATATAAAATTGGTAGATTGGCAGGTCGTGGTGTGAAACAATTACAAATCTCATCCTTTCTAACCATTACACTAACTACTAGACTATCAGTCTTTTACATTCTTTGTTATGTTGATCTCTTGGTTGGGTTTCCTTTTACACATTTTTCTTTCTCCAGTATTATTTTGTTGGGTCTTCCACTATCCAACATTACAAATTGATCAATCGCCCCTGCAATCATGGTGGGATCATTATTAGTATTATACTATTATTTTATTTAGCATCTTGTTTGCTTATACTAAGATGTTTAGGGTTCTTGTTTGTTACAACTTGATAATATGATATAAAGGGGGTATTAAAAATGTGTTGATAAAAATGAATACCTACAATATCTGGTGAGAATAGGGGTTTTCTTAATTCGAAAGGAATATTGGGAGGGGGGTTCCAAAATACAAATTTAGGAGAAATTTTCCAATATTTAGTGAAATTAGGGATATTCTTTAATATCATGTGAACGATCATGCTATGTAACAAGTTCATTGAGTGAACCCCCTGTGCTGTATACAGCTTAAGATCATAAATTCTAACTAGCAATAGAAAATGATATGAGAACTAACGATGGCCATTGGGTAAACCCGAACTTCAAATGGATTTACGATGTCTGGAATAAAAACCAGTACATAGGTGATATGCGTACAAGTTTTGAGATGGACCTTCAATGTAACTTGCAACTGGGGAGACATTGATTGATATGTATTCAGCGTCTGCAACAATAAAGAATCTTGCTATATTTATTCGCCATTCGCATTTATGCAGTGCTTCAGTTGCTTGGGAGGGTGAGTCCACTACTTTAATTTCATATTTATTTCGTCACCCGTAGTTTCCTAATTCATCACACAAACCTACCGGCCATGCAAATGACAACGTGGTTCTTTGTAGATCACACGTAGCTTGAAGCAAAGTTCACAGTGTCGATCTATTTATAAGAGTTTTAGGCATTTTTGACTAAATTATAGTGATCATTTCCTGCTCATTTATTCGAGAGTAAAGTCATGGCTCCCACCAGAGTGCAGGACGTTTCTCTAAGTGGTCTGCAAATGATTCCTTCTGAGTTCGTTCAACCCGTTTATGAGAGGCCCGCTCTTGAAACATTTCGCGAATTCGAGATACCAGTCATAGACTTGTCTTCTTTACAATTCCATGAACTTAGTGACAAAATGCTAACAGAAATTGGAAGAGCCAGCCATGAATGGGGGATTTTCCAGGTTGTTAACCATGGAATATCTGATGAGCTCGTTGAACACCTGCAGGCTGCGGGCAGAGGGTTCTTCGATCTCCCCCAAGAGCAAAAGGAGGCGTACGCCAATATTGACACAGATGATCGTTTTGAGGGTTATGGCACCCAGCTCAAATGCACCAGCGACGGGAGGCAGGGTTGGTTTGATTTCTATTTTCATATGTTGTGGCCTCCCTCTGTCACTGATCTCAATAAACGACCCAATCACCCTTCCTTTTATAGGTATAACGCCTTTGTTTTAGCATTAGTTCTACATTTTGTTTTATGATTGATATATGAATAATTATTAATGGGAAGTGGATTTATAATCATGTATTCATTGGTTGTCCTTAGACATATTTATCTTCTATTTTGTAGTGTGTGTGTGTGTGAGAGAGAGAGAGAGAGAGAGATTAATTGCTTCCATCCTCTAGTTTACATGTGGTTTATATGGATGGGATAATTAATTATTAATGTCAAATTGAACTTCAAGCATTATGTTGTCTAATTAATCATTAATTAAATAATTGTAAGGTTTGATTAGAGGAAACATTCTAACCATAGAATGGTATATTATTTATTATTATTTTCATCCTTATTGCATTGTTTTGGTATTTGCCTTGTTGGTGCTCCATTTGTAACAAAGTCTTAATGATGTTACTAAATCTTACAATAATGGTAGTTGTAGAAGACTTTATTTGTGAATATAAACAAAAACCTTTGCTATTAAAAATCATTTTTGAAATTTGTTTTATGGAGAGCTATCCTCTGCTATTAAAATAATTATAATAGTGTTTTCTCATTGTTTACCATGTTCATATAATTGAGTTTACAGTTATGATATATAAATGCAATTATGATTTTTATCTAGAGTAAATACAACTTCAATTCTAGAATTATTTGCAACTTATTTGTATAGCACATTTTAGATATTAGTATCAAGAAAATCTAAGGGTTGCACATATAATGCATGAAGTCTTGTAAAAGACTTATAATCGTTGGTAGATCAATTAAATATTTTATAGTTGACCACCCCATACTTAATTGATAATATGATTAAAATCATTGTAATTTTGCAATTTAGTAAATTATTTTGTAATTTTGCAATTTTGTAAATTAATTTGTAAACTTAATTGTAAATTTGTAATTGTAATTTGCAAGTTCGGATTGTAATTGCAAGTGCAATTTGCAATTGTAAACTTGTAGTTGTAATTGCCCAATTTGTATTATAGCTAATATAAAAGACTTTGGTATAAATACATAAATAAATAAATAAAATTGCGTCACACACATGAATCACATTCATCGACATAAACAAAATACATCATACACACGAAGATAAATATAAAAAAGAATTTGATAGCCCATTGAGTTCATTAAAAAATAAGTCCATATATCTATCTATCTATCTATCTATCTATCTATCTATCTAACCATTACATATGTATGATGAACATCATCTAATGTCATACACATCTATCATCGCCTATCAAACATAAGCAACATCTTATAGACACATAAAAAAATATCTAACATAATCTAACATACACATCAAACATCACCTAACATACACATGTATACATTATCTACCATCATCTAATATATACATTTAACATATTTAAACATCATCTAACACACAAATCTAATAATAACATCTAACAAAACACAAGCTGCATTATATAACATAACCATCACACACATCTAAAAAACGCCATCTGACCTGATCTAACATATACATCACCATCAACATATAAATAAACATCAACATCAACATTAAAAATGCAGTGGTTTGTGTCTGTGTATAAGGGCCTCACTTGATGTCCCCATTGAGTTAGCTCCGTAATTAGAGCGAACAGGGTGCAGCCCCTTCGGGTGCCCCCTATAATTTCTTACCGTGGATGTAGCAGCCTCGCTGGGGGGTTTGTGAACCACATGTGAATATATATATATATATATATGAACAATAACATCAAATCGATGACACATGCCAAAAAATATATCTCCAGTCCAATAACTATTATAACATATTTGGTCCATCTTTGGAACTAGAGGCATCGACACATCCACTAGTAGATCTAAAGGCTTCAACACCTCCGCTAGTAGATCCAGAGGGATCAACACCTCCACCAGTAGATCCAGAGGCATTAGTACCTCTGCCAAGAAAAAACAAGCCTAGAGAGTAGCATAGATACGTCCATGAGGTTGAATCATACTTTCCATGAGTGTTGTATCTACAATAGAGGCAATTTGTGAAGGAAATGGTGGATGGTCGGGCTGATGAGGAGGATAGCAAGTGGAAGTAGAGGAGGATATTTATGTGGTGGGCCAGGTGTGTGTAGATGACAAGATGAAGGAGCTGATGGAGGAGGAGGTGGATGAGATGTCGAATATGATACATGAGGAGGTGGAGGAGGAGGATATGGATGAGATGTTGGATTTTATTGAGGGGGGGTGGAGGAGGAGGAGGTGGATGAAATGTTGAGGCTAAGTTGTATCGGAAATCAAAAGGAGCTGATGGAGAAGGATATGGAGAAGGAGGAGGTGGAGGAGGAGGATCTCTTCCCTCATCAGATGAGGAATGATCGTCCCTCCTAGCAGCTAAAAGCATGGATGTACCAAAAATATGCTGCATCAATTTCCTCATATCACGAGGAACCATCCTACATAACTCTATAAGGTCAGGTTGTCACACAATCCCTTGCACCTATACAGGATGAATCCCCTGCTACACCAACAATGTCGATAACCTGTTCGACACCTCCTATTGATACTTATCATGAGGTCCGCGTCAGAGGATAGGTATGGCTAATTATGGCACCTCGGGATCCTCCATCTCCTCATCATCCTGAATGGCAAGAGGCATCCCATCCCCATTGAATGTGCCAACATATGAAAAATATATAGTACACAACAATAATTAGGCAATTTCATTAAACAATTTAGAATATATTTCACTTGCATTAAGTATAAAGAGAATAAAACACAACTAGAATAGTTTGAACATAATGCTAATATTACCTCTCTCATCCAATGGCTCATCCCGGGTGAAGAAGATGTTGTGGCATGCTCTCCAATCCCAACATGCGTATGGATATGGCACAATGTCTAATGCATGGTTTTCCTCACTGGATAACATCACAAGCACCTATGATGTGATCCTATCCAAGAACTTAGGTTTCCCCCTCTTGGGAATCATCTACCCCCACATGTGCATACAAACCTCTGTCATCGACCTAGGAGGGTGATGCTCAAATGATGGCCTGGTGGCCGAAAACCTCTCAAAAAATAGACAAAAAATATTTGAATTGAAAGGGAAGTTGATCCTCCCATCAAGCTGTGCACAACATCGACCCAATGCAAAACAAAATTGCCATAAAAAGATGGAAAAAAACTTAATGCATCTAGTTCTTTGTAATAAAGAATCAACATAATACAATAAAGGGAAACTAATGCACTTCCCATTAGTGGTGGAGTGCGCCACTATTGTAAAAAAAAAAGAGAGGCACCTAACCTCCCCTCTATCGAAAGAAAAAATCATAAGTTGTCCACCACAGACCTGAAAAATCAATAGGATCAATGACCTTGTCACCAATCTATCTCTAAGAGTAAGCCAGCTGACTATCTAATGTAGAACTAGTTGGGACATCAAGGAACTAGGGAAAATTTTCCCCTCTCCTAGATAGCATAGTGATGAAATAAATTTCCTCCTTAGTGAGCTAAAACCATTGATCAAGACCAGCATGAAATGCCTTCCTAAGATGATCCCAACATTGGATCAGTTGCACTAACAATGACGAGTTCCCCTTGAGAGATGTATCCTCTTGATAGAACATTAGGAGGTCGACAACCATCAAGAGGTATCAGGTATGAACATTAATGGGGTGATGATACAAATACCTCTCCCTATCTCTAGCCTCCCATTCATGCACGAAAATGTACTAATCAACCCGTGCATGCTGCTGTTGATTAGACTGTCACCGTTGACTTCTCTGTTTCACATATAACATGAATCAATGTCATAAATAGACATATAAAAACATTAAATATTTCATTCAATTAGCATTCTTTTTAATAACATTAAATAATAATTTTTTTTCTAAATGTTTTTTGAGTAGTGGTGTGCCTTAATTACCATAGCGCACCATGACCAATGCTTTTGGATCACAAGTGCACCATGAACAGTGCTCTTGAACCACACACACACACATTAACAGAGCACACCATATGAGAAAATAAATGAGGGATAAATGACCAAAATACGCATATAAATGACCACTTTCGAGTTGGAAACCACTGGTAATAAATTAGTGGTCATTGAGGGTCTGTTAGAGTGTGTACTGACTGGGATTAAAACTACAAAAATAACCAGAAGTATAAATGTGGATTTGATGAGACTAGAAGTCTAGATGTAGATTTGATGAGACTAGAAGTAGATCAAGGGCGAAGTTGAATCTTGGAGTGATCCTAGAAAAAAAAAACATATTGCATAGAATCCCAGATCTCTCATATGTAGAATGAGGCTTTGGGTGGAGATAAAAACATAAACATAGAATATAAATAAAATACAAAATACAAAAGAGTGGAAAACATAAGAGAACAAGTGATGTTGAAATTGTATATCGTTTTACGCCCTCAAAGCACATAATAGGCATAGGAGAACATAGAAAATTGCTTTACAAAACGGTGGTCTCTAAGTACTGTAAGCTAAAAAGCACTAACCAAGTCAAACATTGATAATGAGAATTATAATATAGTAGTTCAATATAGTCTCATTAAGTTCCCCATTTTCCTTCAAACAATCTGCTCCTAACACCCTTTCAAAACTTGATTGTATTCATTATTTCATGGATTGGATAAATATGACTTTATCTAATAATTATTTCATTTTACCAAAATTCAATGTAGATGAGTTAGAACATGGACGAGAGTAATTTTGGCAGCAAGCAATGACATCGAAAGTTTCTAAATGAAATGAATATTCACTTATATGGCTTATATGGCCAAGATTTTACAATATCTTATAATTTAGTGAAAGATTCGGCAAGATTTTACAAGATTCTACAAGATAATGGAACATTAGCCAAAACAATATATATATATACATACATATTATATTATTGATAAAATAGCATTCAAATTTTCCTATATATTAGGGAGATTTGGCCATTTATTATACATATAAATTTTGGAGGGGTTCTTAAAATTATCCTTGATTGTATTAAATGATCTTGTGACCTATGCACACATAACTAGATCAAAGCCCACCCCCATGTCCTTCAATTTTATAGTAAATTGAATGCAGGAGGTCGCATGGTCAAACCCTTGGGCTCGTTGTGTGAACTATGCAAAGGGCCTCACTTAATGTCCCCATCGGGTTAGGTTTCCTACTCACTGCAATTGAATAGTTTACCTTGGGTACCATCCTTGAAATGAGGGGAAATGCCTAAGGGTTCCCCATGATGATTTCCGTAAAAAAAACTCTAACATAAAACATTTTTAAAACACTACATCTGAAATTTGGTATTTAATGTGGTTATCAAGGTGGAGCATTGTAAGCTCAAACCCCCATTGGTATAGAAAAATTACAAAATAAAGCATGCAGCTTTCAAATTGATTTTGATAGTTTTATTTTCATAAAATTAATATGAAGTTAATTAGTTAGTAAAGAGTCATTTTAAGGGGCGATAGGTGTGGGGAGATCCTCCTGGATCCTAAGGGGATAATAGTGAACTCGTTTGCATGGGGCCTTGGAAGAACATGTATTAACTAAATAGAATGGTGTGCCTTGATGTTAGGAGTGGAATTAATAGTTTCTCTTAACGTCAAAAATTATTATTCTAATACATTCTTTGTTGTTTATTAGATCTATGAGAAAGGGGTTGACTAATTACAAGGACATCAAGGGGCAATTGAAAAAAAGAACCATCAGCATCCTTAATAGGATCAAGGAACCTAGTCCAATGGACATAAGAAGAACCAACAACGAGCAAGCTGATAGATTGGCAGACAAAGCATCAACATTGAATCAAGGTATTTATGTGGAAAATGATGGTCATCTACATTGAAGGTGGATAACAAAATTAATTTGGTAATGGTTTCAAGCACCCCAAGGGCATTTATGAAGGGTGGCATTTTCAATGCAATCAATGGGAACCTAGCCTGTGTGGTTGATATGCCACATAACTCGGCCTTTATTGTTTAGCCATGTGCAATTTCTCGCTTGCACTTACCCCTCATCTCGGGCAAGTTGGGATTAATGGAATCTTGCTTGTTTCGTGGGAGGCTTGTGGGATTTCTATGACCAGATATTTTTCCACAGCGTCTCACCCCTCCTTGGCACGAGTTACTGTTAAATCTAGAAGCGGTCATGTGTTGGTTGCAACGGTTATTTTCCCATCCAAGAGGGAAGTTCTGTCTTCTCATTTTTTTATGATATGAGGCTCAAATTCTTTGGGGGATTCAGAGGCAACATCACATTTCCTTCTTTGGGCCAATGCTCTAGGATTTCCTTGTTTGCTCTCGATCTGTGCTTATTCAGGAACAACCATGTCTTCCTAGAGTGTATACCATTGTGGATTTGGGAATACAATTCGAGACCTGAAAAAGGGAATGCGACATTTGTAGTCACAATTAGAAGAGGCAATGTGTCAAACTTCTTATAACATTTCTTTGTTGGAAACCAGAATCGATGATATGGAGGGAAACATTAGAGAACAAGGAGGCGAGGTGGTCAAGCTCGCTATGGATGTAGCATATATGTTCTCTTTGATGGTTCATAGTAGTCTTCTTTAGCACAACTTCGTTTAGGCATTGAGGGCTCTAGAGGAGGACTTTGTGCCCCAACTAGTTTCGCTACTTTGGATACGGTTAGACAAGCTATTAAATTAAGAAATTTTGGTGACAATGTATTTATCTGAATCCTTTCATAAAAAAAGTAAAACTCATTGTAGTACTTGTTAATAATAATAATAAAATCATTTTAATATAGTTAAGAAGTTGTGAAAAAAGCTCAATAAATTCAAATCCCAATATGTGATATTATAGTTTTTATTTTTATTTTTTTCATTCGAGGAGATGAGTTTCCAATAGCCTGAAAATAATTTATAGAGTTATTTGTGTCGAAGAAGTGCATTCTACACCCCCCAATAGGGGGATGTGTAACTCCTTCCATGCTCATCCTGGAGTTGACACATGTCATTTAAAAAAAATAAAAAAATATTATAAAAACATATTATAAAAAAATAGCATATCAACTCAAATTAGATTTAAAATATTTAAAACGACATATATATAAAACTAAACAAATTAGATCAATTAAAATGATTCCTCAACATTTGCACTCTAAAAAGGGGTTTGCAACTCGATAGATTTGATCCCTCTCAGCGCTTGGTAGATCCCTTTTTTAGATGGATATATGCTGGTTTGCCCCAAAAGAGGCTCATTTTACATCCCAATAGGGGGATGTGTAACTCCTTAGGTGCTCATCCTTATTATTTTTAAAAAATAATAAAATATTATAAACAAATAACATGTTGCTCAAATTAGATTTAAAATATTTAAAAAGACATATATATACAACTAAACAAATTAGATAAATTAAAATGCTTCCTCAACATTTGAATTCCAATAACATGAAATAATTATTGTGAAGGCGTATTTTAAGGGGCTAGCTCCTGTCCGTCCATCGTCATTTGTCAATGGCCTATGAGGAACCGCCACCTATCGAAACATAGTCTTCGCCTATTCCACCAAATCCACCACCGTCGCCTGTACCTCCGCCAAACCCACCGCCTACCCCCACTCCCCCACCACCACCAGCTCTGCCGCTAGTTCCTGCACCTCCACCAAACCCACCGCCTACCACTGCTCCCCCACCACCACCAGCTCTGCTGCCAAATCCTTCGCCTCCACCTAGATCGCCACCAAACCCTCCACCAGCACCACCACCCAAACCAGCTCTGCTTCCAGCGCCACTGCCCAAGCCTCCTCCTGCGCCATCTTCCCAAGCCGCCTCCTCCTCCTAACCCTCCGCCACCACTGAGTCTGCCTCCTCCTCCTAACCCTCCTCTAAAATTTGACAAGACGACCGAAAAAAATGAAAATTTCATGCAAACGACATTCTGCTTTGCCTTGTGAGATTTTTTCCATCAGAAACTGAAAATTTCGATTTATTTTCGCACAGGACATAGATGAATGGCCCGTGATCGATCGTCTTCCCTCTTACGATAGAGTCAGGGAGCTCCCAGTTAGAAGATATAGTGCATTTCCAACATTTCACTTCCTAAATACAGTATTTTTAAATTACTAAGCTCTCCCAAATCATCTGGCAATTCTTTTAAGCATTTACATAACAAATGCATTTCCTGCAAGAATCGTTGATGTGCAACTTATGGAGGCAATACTTCAATTTCATCACAATGTGAGATATTCAAGTATTCAAGTGTGATGATATTTGCAAGGGTTTAGAAGAGCAACGACATGGATTTCAGCAGACCTCTGTTGCCTCTTCCTCTACCAATTGACTCAGAGAATGCGAGTCGATCCGTTACCTTCACATCAAAGTCTCTACCATTTCAAGAAACAAAACCTGGGTCGTGGACACCGTACTCTTCGGAGATGAGGTTGTTTTCATCCCCTAAGGACCAGATCGCCACTTTCCATGCTTTCAACAAGGAAGAACTCGCCAGATCCTGGTATAAATTCTCAACAGAATTGTTATGCAGAGACGGAGTTCAAAGTTCTGAAAATGGCAGCAACTCTGCTATCAGTCTCTTCCTTAAACACACCCTTATCTGGAAGCTTGGATTATAGTGTAAGATCGAATTCTACTAGATTCAAATTCTCAGATAAAAATCACATTCATCTCAGAAGCAGATCATTGTGGAGGAATGTGAGATTTGTTCTTAAATCCAATGAAGATGAATCCTATAGTTCAACAACGACAAGTGTTAAGGAGAAAAATGGTGGTGAATAAAAAACAGAGATTGAGGAAGTGTGTATGGAGCAAAATAATAGACAACAGGAGGGGAAGAATAGACAGCAAGAAATAGATTGGAACATTGATGAAGATTTCAAAAAGTTGAACTCTTTGGCATCGGCTTGTTAGTGGACTGTGGAATGCACAATTATTCTGAGAGTAGAAACGCTTATCTCCGGTTTTCGTTTCAGCAATTCTTTTGTTATTAATTATAATATTTTGATTTCAATGTAAGAAAGTGAAGGCACCAATGTGAGGAAGATGTCTACGGCAGTGTCACGCTAAAGGGCCAAGCTTTCACATCAAACACATTATTAGAAACTTCAATGGATATATTGTTACTGTTACTGTGAATATGGCCATTCAAAATTTTAGATCCACGCAATATTTTTCAATAGCTTGCGTGGCAGTCACTAGCAAGAGCATACGTTAGTTAGGCAACGTTTTCATGTGCAAAACACAAGAATGCCAACAAAACTAAAAACCTAAACCTGATTAACACCATTAAAGTAATAATTTCAGTGCAACCCTTATTGCATGGAATTGCTTTTAATAGTAAAAATCGATAGGCAATGTTTTCATGTGCAACCCAACAAAACTAAAAACCTAAACCCTGTAACACCATTAACTTAATAATGTTGGTCCAACCCTAATTGTGTGGCAATGCTTTTAATAGGAGGTCCAACCCTAATTGCGTGGACGTTAAATACAAAATAAAAATAAAAATGGAGTTTGATGTATCAACGGAATATAGAAATTCAGAGCAATTTATGATGGATTAGGTTTAAAAATAAATAAAAATGGAGATTGTTATATCAACAGAATATAGAAATTCGGAGCAATTTATGATGGATTAGGTTTAAAAATAAATAAAAATGGAGATTGATATATTGACAGAATATAGAAATTCGGTGCAATTTATAATGAATTAAGTTTAAAAATAAATATTATTATATGAAAATTTTTATTTTTTTTGGGTATAACAACCATCAAATAATCAAGGATAAACTCATCTTATAAAATATAAAAGTTTAAAAGACCAAGGCACCATTAAAAAAATGTAGGAAGCAAAGTATTTGAATTTTTGTTATTTTTTTATTTAAAGAGAGCTTTAGATATGACTAGTGTATTATGCTAGAAAATGGATGTGGAGCTCGAGAAAGAAAATTTAGAAAATGGATGGGGAGCTCGAGAAATAAAATTTAGAAAATGGATGGGGAGGAGAAATAAAATTTAAAATTTTGAAGGCATTGGAATAAAACATAAAAGTTTAAAAGAGAAAGAAATAATATAATACAAATTTAAGAGACAATCTAAAAATTAGAAGGCATTGGAATAAAACATAAAAGTTTAAAAGAGAAAGGAACAATATAATACAAATTTAAGAGACAATCTAAAGGGGTAGGATCTATCCCCCGAATGTGGGTGGAACTACACACAAGGCCACATGCAAGGTGAAACATGGTAATTGAAGGACACGAGGAGGTGTCTTGGAATGGTACACCACCTGGCGAAAATCTGGTCGATTAATTGTTCATGCATGCGAGGAGGGTGGCATATTGTGAGGAAGGGTGAAGGAGGAAGGTGACATTTAAACAGAGGTGACAGTGTGAGAAGAGACTGCATGGAAGAGAAGGCTCGTATGCTATGAGAGATAATGGTGACGAATGATAAGTACAGCACCAGAGTGATAGCCAGTGGAGAGGAGGCAGAAATGGGATAAGAGGATGAGGGAGACATTAAACTTGACCTTAATTACAACATAGAAGCAATGATGATGGCCTATAATGACGTCAATACAGGTGAGAGGTATGACGAGTATATAAAGAACCAGGAAGTGAAGGCCAAAGTATTGAAGCAAGTTGAGACTCTATATGTGCAAAGTAGGCTTGACGAGGTCACGATGGCACTCCGCCAATGTATGAGAAATCATCAAGGGGGAAGAGGACGTAGTGAGCGGAGGGATAAGGATGAAGAAATTGGTGAGGAGCTTATGGAGGGGATTCCCCACCATATTGACAAAACCATCACAATTATGAAGCAAGAAGAGAAATAGAGGTGCTAGGTGGAATAGCATGGTATGGCAGCAAGGTTGAACCCATTCTCGATAACTATGATGCTAGCGAGAACCATGATGGAGAGAGGAAGTGTGTATGGAGCAAAATAATAGACAACAGGAGGGGAAGAATAGATAGCTAGAAAAAGATTGGAACATTGATGAAGATTTCAAAAAGTTTATGGGGAATCCTTCCATTGAAGCACTAGTAGAGATGGAGAATATTCCCTATGTTTTTAGAAGGCTTGGGAAGAACATTACAAGTTTCTACTTGTAATTTAAACGTGTAAAACAAATTACAAAGACAGTCATTTGCCCCATATTTGGACCATTTAATTTCCATAAATCAATATAATGGTCTATAATGTGTGTACTTTGTCAAGGATACTAGAGTTAGATTTCATTCCATCCACCCAAGTTCAATTCCGTTAAGATAGAGACAAAACATTATTGAGGCGTTGGATCTTAATTGCTTCAAATCCAATGGCATATATTCGACCGCACGAGGCATTAACGCTCTGCCGCTTGGCCCTTAATACTCGCTGCATAATGTGCCAATTATGGTAAGAATGATATGTGTAGAAGGTTCAAGATGAGCTCGAATGTAACTTGCAACTGGGGATACGTGTCAGTCACAATAAAGAATCTGGTTGGACGACAAGGTCTCCACATGGACCTCCCTTACATTTGTGTACCGCTTCAGGTGCTTTGAAGTGTGAGCCATATTCAAGTTTTCATCGCTCCATCTCCGTGGTTTCATACTCGCCGCACAAACCTACTGGCCATCTATACGACGACGTGGTTCTCTGTGGAGTACGTGGTTGAGCCCAACTTCACATGGTCGATCTATTTATACCAGTTTTGGTCTCCAACGTTTACAGTGTAGTGATTGCCTGATTGTACATTGCAGATCAGTCAAGTCATGGCTCCCGCCAGAGTGCAGGACGTCTCTCTAAGTGGTTTGCAATCGATTCCTTCGGAGTTCGTTCGGCCCGTATACGAGAGGCCCGCTCTTGAAACATTTCACGAATTCGAGATACCAGTCATAGACTTGTCTTCTTTACAAGTCCATGAACTTCGTGACAAAACGCTCACAGAAATTGGAAGAGCCAGCCACGAATGGGGGATTTTCCAGGTTGTTAACCATGGAATATCCGACCAACTCGTTGAACGCCTGCAGGCTGCGGGCAGAGGGTTCTTCGATCTCCCGCAAGAGCAAAAGGAGGCGTACGCCAATATTGACACAGTCGATCGTTTTGAGGGCTATGGCACCCAGCTCAAATGCACCAGCGACGGGAGGCAGGGTTGGTCTGATTTCTACTTTCATATGTTGTGGCCTCCCTCTGTGACCGATCTCAATAAATGGCCCAATCACCCTTCCTTTTATAGGTATAACGCCCTTGTTTTAGCATTAGTTCTACTTTTTTGTTTATGATCGACATATGAATAACATAATGCATTTTGAAGTGCAGAGAGGTGACTCAGGAATATGGAAGAGAAGTGTTGGGAGTGGTAGATAAGTTGCTGTCGGCCTTTTCACTAAATCTTGGGTTGGAAGAATCCACAGTGAAAAACGCTCTGGGAGGTGAGAAAATGGAAATGGAGTTGAAGATAAACTATTACCCAGCATGCCCTCAACCGGAGATGGCACTGGGAGTGCTGCCTCATACAGACATGTCTGCTTTAACCGTCCTGAAGCCCAACGACGTGCCTGGACTTCAAATATTTAAGAACAACGAGTGGCTCACTGCCAAGCACGTTCCCAACACGCTTATCATCCACATCGGCGACCAACTACAGGTAACAGCTTATTATTTTCGGAAAAATTATTGTCTCCACAATAGCCAGGGGTATTGACAGTTGGGATAAAAACTTTCATTTGATGATTTTTTATCAATTCAAGATGAATAATAATTATGCGAAGTGATGTTTGTGTTATGCAGGCATTGAGCAACGGCAGGTACAAGAGCGTATTGCACAGGACGTTGGTGAGCAAGGATAAAGTGAGGATGTCGTGGCCTGTATTCTGCATTCCTCCTCTCGATTTGGTCGTCGCCCCACTGAAACAGTTGCTCGATGATAACAACCCCCCACTGTTCGATGCGATGACATACAGAGAATTCAAGCAACGCAAAAAAAGCAAGGCAAAGAAGCAATTATCTTAGAAACTACGATTAATTAGGACGTGGCCTTCCAGTGTTTGGTTCATTTCTTTTCTCTCTCTGGGTCTAAAGTATTGAGTTTGTGGATGGAATAGACGTAATGTGGATGTACTAAATTTGTGATGCGATTGTCCTCTATGCACCGCTTTGAGTAGTTGTGAAAGTGTATTTCTTTTTTATTATTTAATATACGAATTTTCGAATTTATACCATCTAATTTCAATATCGCACCTGAAGTGTTGACTTGGAAGAGATAAAATGCTGTAAGTTGAAAAAGAATCAGGAATAACGCTGAAAAATCAGATAACTGATATCCGAATTTAAATTGAGCATATGAAGATTTTTGAATGTCATTGGCAAATAGGTAATGACAATGGGTAAGATTTAGAAAGTTTAAATTACTATTTAATTATCCTTTGGAAAGTTTAACCTACACTTAAAATTTATTTTAAATTTTAATTATCCTTTGGAAAGCTTAACCTACACTTAAAATTTATTTTAAATTTTAATTATCCTTTGGAAAGTTTAACCTACATTTAAAATTTATTTTAAATTTTAATTGATTAAAATTAAGAGGATCAAATTTTTTTATATGTACATTTTGAAAAAAAAAATCTTATTTTTTAAATATTTTATAAATTCAAATTTAAAATAAATTAATGTTTATAAATTTTATTTTTAAAAATTATTAAAAAATTCATATAGGTTTATAAAATAAAAAATTATGGAAATTTTTTTAAAAAATCCATGTTGGTTCATAAAATAAAATATTATGAAAAATAATTAAAAAATAGATGTTTTTTTATAAAAAAAACTTAAAATTTAAACCCGGATTTATCAATCAAGAAAGATCAAATTTCTCGAGTTTAATTTAAAAATAGAAATACACCTCAAGAAATTGGATCCCTCTAAATACTTGACAGAGACAAGTATAAGTTTAAGATGGATCTATGCTGATATAAACCCAAATTTAAAATAAATATTGATCAATTTTATTATTTTAATAATTTTTATAAGTTTGTGTTACAATGTAACACTACTTTTCAATTTGATATAACACGTGGCTATAAATATACTTAACTACATCTTTGCAAGTAACATGTCGAATTTATAAAAATTAAAGTTGGGGATAAAATACAAAAAGTAGGATGTGTAAACAGATTTTTTACAAGGTGCTTAATCAAAGGTACATTATAATAAGATTGGATTTATAAAGGAAATTTAAAGTAAAAGTTTTAATTGATGTAATTTACTTAGTTAACTAAGTTTGAGGTTGGATTTTATCGTTTAATCAAATAGGTTATATTTACTGTGAAATTTAATATAATATGTTATACATATTATTTATGTATTTTATTTATTGAGTTGTAGAAAGTTATAACTAGTATCTTAAATTTGGATTTTGATCTCTTTTGATTGAGAGATCTAATTTTTAGTTTTTATTTTATAAACGAACATGATTGTTTAATTACTTTTCATAATATTTTATTTTATGAGTCGTTGACATGAATTTTTTTAATTATTTTGTTAGGAACGAGTGTTACAACATCTCCCCCAGAGCACCTCGCTTCTCTCGGTGCAATCAACCTAATATTTATGATTTTTGAATAACTAGATGAATTATTTATTATGGATCAATATTAAATCATAATCACTCATTTGAGTTGTAGAAAGCCACTCTCAACCCAATTAATTATGATTTTTAAATAAATATATAAATTGTTTATTCTTTTTCAATGTTAAATTACAAAGAAATTTAAAAAAAAATTTACATATTCATCTTCTAATTCTAACCATTGAAATTAATTATATCACATATTTGTCAAAACTTTTTATTTTAAAAGGATTAAAATGATACCAAATTAGGATACCACCATGTACAAGTTACACAAGGAATTCAAAACAAGACAATGTCTATATGAATAATTGGTAATGTATTTTAGTTTATATAATGCACCAACTATATAAATATGTGTTTGATGAATGATGTATTGAATCCCTTTCTAGAGTCTTTTGTAATACAAGTGTGCTTAGATGATATATTTGTTTATAGATTCATGTGGAAATAACACATCTCATATCTCATGTCATGTAGGTGTAAGAGATTATGAAGAATCATAATTTGCTAGCAAACCTTAATAAATTTGAAATTTCTAGGTATATTTGTGGTATGTGATTGATGGAGATGAATTAAAGATAGATCCCATGGAGATGATGTCTATCCTTGAGTAGCCAACTACTACAAATGCCATTAAAGGTAGGAGTTTTGTGGGGGTAGCACATCACCTATGAAATTTTATAGCATCATTTCAATTGTGGTTACACCACCCAATGCCATGCAGAAACCAATAGTAAGAGTTTCTATAGGAATACCCAACAACATAATTTTTTCCATGAGATGAAATGAAAGACCAATTAAGAACCAATTCTTTCATTTCCTTATTTGTAGAATAATTTTGAAGTGGATATGTTATGCAAGCGATCTTTACGCAAGGAGGTAAGACGATATATGCTATCATTTTGATATGCTCAATGGTGAAGTCATAAATTCCCTAATATATGACTAGGAACTCTAGTGAAGACATGCTTTCATGGCCAACCACATCCAAGACTATAACTTTGGGAACTCTTATGTGCATGGATCCTTTCACCCATTATGCATACAAAGAGGTAGTACAAAAAATGAGGACATTAAAGAGTGGTTTCAATAGCCACATGGCCAAATTTGTGTTGAAGAAGGAGATGCTAAGGACGACTATCTTTTCTAGAATGGGTTTGAGTCTACAAGATAGACAAGCTTTGTGTTCATGAAGATGAAATATTGCATCTTATCAAATATTCTCACACCTCCAAAGTCTTAAGGCATTTTAGTGTTGGGAAGATAATTGCCAACTTACAGCAGTATGTGTATTTCTTATAATACAAGAATCCTTGTAACTTAGTTTAGTAGAGGATGCATGTACTTTGTTTTATGACAATTCCATTGACATAAAGTAAGGTTTATACCACCCTTTACTTGTACCTAACAGACAATAGGAGAGCATCCTCATGGATTTTGTGCGTGGTCTTCCAAGAACAAGGAAGAAACATGATTATATGTTTGTAGTAGATAACACATTTAAAAATATGTGGATTCTCATTCATTGTAAAAATACTAGTCAAGGGATAAGATGCAAAAAATATGTTCTTTGAAAAGGTCTAGGTGCACTTTGGGACACCAAGGAGCACCAAATTATATAGAGATTACGAGCTTTATTAGTTCCTTTTGGACTACAATTTGAGAGAATATGGACACCAAGTTGAATATATCCCCAATGTTCCATACATCTAAGCAATGAACGTGACATTGGTGAACAAGTTTGGAGGGGTTACAATCAAAAGCATCCAAGACTTGGAATGAAAAATTGATTTATATTCAACACCCTTATAATATACCAAACAATATTTCTACCAATAATTCCCCCTTTTGAAACTTACTTTGGGTATTTTCCACTTCCGCACTTAGATTTTATATATGGACAACAAGGAGGAGTGAGGGAAGACAACATACGAGAAGCATTGAAGGCTAAAAATTCATTGATAAGATTTGGAGGATTCATTTGCAAGTACATGAGACATTGAATAAGTCATAGGAAAAATACAAGACTCAGTGTGATTAGCATAGAAGTGTGAAAACATTCAAGGTGGGAGATAGAGTTTGGTATCATCTAAACAAAGAAAGGATATATGATCCTAGTAAGAAAAGTAAGGCTCTATAGTATGCTCCTTTCAAACTATTGGAGTGATCTAGATAGACATCGATGGCTACCCACCTAGTCCACTGACTCAAAGGCACAGTTTTCCAGATTGGCAGTTATTTTATGGTTTTCCAGGTCTTGATATCCCGGGACCATTTTGAGGATCTAAACAATGTTTTTTTCCATGGCAGCACCCAAATGATTTCCAAAGGCACAGTTTAGGCTGACAACATGGATTCCTTCTCATCCATACCTTTCGGACGAGATATCGAGCACCCCAAACGGAGTTCGTATGCAAAAGTTGCATCTTGGGGAAGTTGACATATCAACTAACCACATTGGGGCCCATAAACCTTTTGGAATTTCATCTCCTAGGGTTAGGTTTTTGGCGTTTAAGTTTTTCTCATCTATATTTATGTTAAAAGGCCCTTTGGCCTCCTTTTGTAACCAACTTGTGATGAATGAGCTTAGCTGCCATATCTCTTCTCAGAGATAAAGCTGCCATATTAACGTGTTCCTTACAATATATCTGTGTATTTTGTTCTATATATATGCTCTTTCATTTCATTCTCACATAAATCCGGAACATGGAGAAGGCGAGTAATATTTCCTATAGACATAGTCTACCCCCATATATGCATGTTTACTTAGTGGAAAATTTAAAATTGTGTGATCCTTCCATGTTGGGTGAGGAAACTATTGAAAAAGTATTACCTACCATAGAAAACATAGCTCAAGCTAAGCTAATAGAAGATATCATTTTAAAGAATAATTCCAAAACAAATAGATGGGAGCAACATGAACTTCAATATGGTGGGTTGAAAAGACAACTTTTGGGCAAGTCCAAAGGGAATTCTAGGGAGAAGGTAGAGGAAAAATGTCCTCAGGCTTCTTCATTAAAATACTTGGGACCAAAAGGCTCCCTAGATGGGGAGGTATGATTTGAAATGGATCATTATATATTTTGCCTCATATTTTGTAATTTATGGGTAGAAATATTGGAGCTATTAGCTTGTAAGGCCAATTTAGGGACGCACCCCAATTTTTTGATTTAGGGTTCAAAAACTTTGAGAGCTTGTTTGAGACCTTAAAAGACTATTTTTTGGTTGAAAACATTATGAATAAATTTCTTACCTAATTGATGTTGTTCTACACATCAAGAGACTTTCAATGGTGCAAAGACCACCTTAATTGGAGTTTGTATGAGGAAGTTGTACCTCCCACAAGTTGATATATACTGTTGACCAACCCAAGATACCGAGTGGATGCCATGTTAGCTCCCATTACTTACATATGTGGATCTAGTCACATGTCTAAGAATATTTTATAGGGTCCAAAACCCTAACCCTAATCAAGAATATATCCTTATTGTACTACTAGTTACTTTAGATTCATAGTTCAAAGTCCACATATACCTCTATTTGCTCACAAATCCAAATCATTAACTAAAATCATGAATGTTTCCTTAATTAGTTTAGGTTCATGGTTCAAATTCCACATATACATATCATTAGTGTGATATTCTATGCTTAGTCTTATATTTCTATTATATTTAGATTCTATTCTATTATATTCGTTAAGACAAAGGAATTTCCCCTTTCTGGGTAGTTTTAGGCCGTATACCTTTTTAAGCCTAAAACCTACTAGAGTTATCGTTTGATGGTATTGGGTTGTGGTGGTGAAGGGGACTCTTATAAGTTTTGGGGTTGTGGTGGTGAAGGAGACTGTTATAAGTTTTTCTAAGTTTTTCTCTTGATTAAGAGAATAACCAAAAACTTTGTTGAACTTATGACTTGAAAACTTACTTTTCAACTTGCTTTAGTCTAAGTTTTTGGATTCTCAAAATATTATTATAAAATGAGTAAAAAATGAATTAAGATGTTCAAACTTTATATTAGTCCTAATTACGGAGAAAAGGAATGCTACATGTAATGCTTTATCTAAGCAAAGAATTCCATTACAAAAGGTGCTTCGAAAGTGATAAAGGATAGAGAAGGTTATTTAAGTAAAGAATTCTATCCCACAAAGTACTTAGAAACTAATGGAGGAGAGAGAAAGTTATGTTTTTTAGTATTACAATAAGCATATATATATATTTTTTTTAATTTTAAGAATTGTACAAAATATTTAGTGATAATATTGGATGTTTTTTCAACAATTAAGTTGTTATGAACTTTTGTATAAGCTCAACTAGGTTATTATGAACTCTTTTTTTGTATAGCTCTTTTATCATAGCAATATGGGATGGATTAGCTTGAATGTATAGGGTTTTGAAAAATGTAATTTTATTGTTTTAATAAAATTAAGAGATATTTTAAGAAAAAAAACTATCTAACACATATTTCAAGAAATCTAGAAAAATTCTATTACAAGGACTTCTATGACATTGAATTTTTTTGTAAACATTTTATTTATTTCATTTAATTTGTAAAAATTATGCATTAAAGAAATATTCCATTAAAATTGGAAAAACTAATCCTAGAAAGAATGTTTTTATTGATCACAAATTTTATTTACTCCAAGTGTTTTTAATATACAATCATAAAAAATGAAATGTTGTATGATTTATAACTAGTTCGGTATGCCATAAATTAGGAGGAGTATATGAAAATCTGTAATTTGTTGAATCGTGAGAAAAAATATTCATGAAGATATAAAATGTAGGATTAATGAAGTTAAGTTGCACACATAATTGCATGTTTTATTACAAGAAGATCTCTATCTATATTTGAAGTGAACAAAGTATCATATTAAATATTTTTATTATTAAATAACATATTATAATATAGCATGATTGGAAGGAAATCACAATATTAAATTAAAATAAAATAAATTATAAGAAATGTATTGATGTCAAACCAAATAATAACTATAAATTCGTCAAAATTGGGATAGTTGTTAGGTGCAACATTATACATACACAATGAAAGTGTGAAGAAATTGAATTAAGAAATCATGGCCGAGAATTACTTTCACCAAAAGACAAAGAAAATGATAAGATTTTTAAATGTCGAAGAAATAGATGTTGAAACATATTTTTCAAATCTTTTAGTTGAACTTTATATATGACCCCATGCTCTTTTGAATTTATTTATGGCACATATCGAATGAGTCTAAATAGTCCACTTAGTACTCATTATCAATTAATTATATGGTTTTATATTGTATTTTATTCCAAAAATTACATACCACATTTATACATTCATTTAATGCATATAAGAAGATAAAAGATAGAACATATCTCGTGCTTTGTTGGCCTGTAAGAGATTATTTCAGTTAATCATAATTGAGTTAGTAATACAAACTTACAAAAAAATGAATTGAGAAATCAAATTTCTTATAGTTCAATGTCACTCACTTATGACCAATCACGTACTACCCTTAATACCACTTAGCACTCATTAGCAATAAATTTTGTGTTTTTAAACAATTGCAACTTTAATTATATGGGGCTTTATTTCAAAAATTACATACTGCATTGATAAACTCCTCTTATTAATGAATATACGCAAATAAAAGTCAATAATTTATTTCATGCCTTGTTCAGGCTTATATGAGATTATTGCAATTATAAACTATTAACTTAAGAATACACATTTACAAAACTTTGTGCGTGCCTTGTTGGCTTTTATGAGATGATTTTAATTACAAATATTTGATTTAAGAACGCAAATTAAAAAAATATTTTGAATGGGAAAATTAAGTGGTGTATGATGCAAAAAAATGTCAAACTAAAGGCAATCATAAATAATATTAATAATTGTATTTAAATATTATTGTTAATTCTCATCTATCTATAAAAGTTTTAAAAACATACAAATTAATTCATAAAAAAATGTGTCCAACTTGTATTGAAATATTGCAATGTACGCGTTAACAAATTTCTAAAAATTAATATCTTCACCTACTATAAAGAACTCAATGTTCTATTGAACATTCGAATGTAGTTGCGTTTCTCTTTGATACGATGAAGTGTCTTAAAAGGGGGAATAGAATTTGGACAAGCCAAGTATCAGGTTCATGTCCTATATAATCCTTTGTTAATATACAATTTGACCGGTATCCGGGGAATTGAGAAGTAAGCTTTGATGTATCTATTAGCAATATATTTGATTCTTCGTACATATTTCCGTATTTGGACCACACATCACTTAACATTTTCTCATAAAATTGTATCACACTACATTATTTGAATTTTGTTTGCAAGTGACAATGAGACCTGTCCCATATGAATTCAAAGTCACTTGTATCGGTATTTGATTTTTCAACTACTTGTTGAATGTTTTTACATTGTATTTTATTCCAAAAAATACATATCACATTTATACATTCATTTAATGCATACAAGAAGATAAAAGATAGAGCGTATCTCATGCTTTGTTGGCTTTTATAAGATTATTTCAATTAATCGTAATTGAGTTAATAATACAAACTTACAAAAAAATGAAATGAGAAATCAAATTTCTTATAGTTCAATGTCACTCACTTATGACCAATCTCGTACTACCCTTAATACCACTTAGCACTCATTAGCAATTTAGGCTAATAACAGTCATTAACACTCGTATTAATGAATATAGGCTAATAACAGTCAATAATTTATTTCATGTCTTGTTGGCTTATATGAGATTATTGCAATTATAAACTATTAATTTAAGAATACACATTTACAATAAGTTATATATTGGGAAATCAAATGCCTATACCTTTCAAAATCATTCATCTATGACTCATCATGCTTTAATCTAAATTCTAGTACACTTAGCACTCATTATCATTGAAGTAATATTTTTTGTAAGAAATGTGCTTTTATATAGATGGAGGTTTAATTCAAAATTTGTGTCACTTGTATTAATGCATATAGATCAATAAAACTAAAGAGAACTTCATTCCTTGTTGGCTTTTGTGAGATAATTTAAATTACAAATAATTGATTTAAGAGTATGTAATTTAAAAAATATTTTGAATAGAGAAATCAAGTGTTGTAATGCACTTGTATTAATACATATAGATAAATAAAACTAAAGAGAGTTTCTTGCATGCCTTGTTGGCTTTTATGAGACGATTTAAATTACAAATAGTTGATTTAAGAGCACAAATTTAGAAAATATTTTGAATGGGGAAATCAAGTTTTGTATGATGCAAAAACTTGTCAATCTAAAAGCAATCATAAATAATACTAATAATTGTATTTATATATCATTGTCAATTATCATCTATCTATAAAAGTTATAAACTCATACAAATTAATTCACCAAAAAATGTGTCCAACTTGTATTGAAATATTGCAATGTAATCGTCAACAAATTTCCATAAAATAATATCTTCACTTAATACTAAGCACTCATTAGCAATTTAGGCTAATAACAGTCATTAACACTCGTATTAATGAATATAGGCTAATAACAGTCAATAATTTATTTCATGTCTTGTTGGCTTATATGAGATTATTGCAATTATAAACTATTAACTTAAGAATACACATTTACAATAAGTTATAGATTGGGAAATCAAATGCCTATACCTTTCAAAATCATTCATCTATGACTCATCATGCTTTAATCTAAATTCTAGTACACTTAGCACTCATTATCATTGAAGTAATATTTTTTGTAAGAAATGTGCTTTTATATAGATGGAGGTTTAATTCAAAATTTGTGTGTCACTTGTATTAATGCATATAGATCAATAAAACTAAATAGAACTTCATTCCTTGTTGGCTTTTGTGAGATGATTTAAATTACAAATAATTGATTTAAGAGTATGTAATTTAAAAAATATTTTGAATAGAGAAATCAAGTGTTGTAATGCACTTGTATTAATACATATAGATAAATAAAACTAAAGAGAGTTTCTTGCATGCCTTGTTGGCTTTTATGAGATGATTTAAATTACAAATAGTTGATTTAAGAGCACAAATTTAGAAAATATTTTGAATGGGGAAATCAAGTGTTGTATGATGCAAAAACTTGTCAATCTAAAAGCAATCATAAATAATACTAATAATTGTATTTATATATCATTGTCAATTATCATTTATCTATAAAAGTTATAAAATCATACAAATTAATTCACCAAAAAATGTGTCCAACTTGTATTGAAATATTGCAATGTAATCATCAACAAATTTCCATAAAATAATATCGTCACTTAATACAAAGAACTCAATGTTCTATTGAACATTCGAATGTAGTTGCGTTTCTGTTTGATACGATGAAGTGTCTTTAAAAAGGGGAATAGAACTTGCACAAGCCAAGTATCGTGTTCATGTCCTATATAAGCCTTTATTAAGATACAGTTTGACCGATATCCGAGGAATTGAGAAGTAGGCTTTGATGTATCTATTAGCAATACATTTGATTCTGTTTACTTATTTCCATATTGGGACCACACGTCGCTTAGCCTTTTCTCATAAAACTGTATCATACTACATGATTTCGATTTTGTTTGCAAGTGACAATGGGACCTATCCCATATGAATTCAAAGTCACTTGTATCAATATTTGATTTTTCAAGTACTTGTCGAATGTCCTTGTTAGTAACATTTGATGTCCATATCGCAACATCATAATGTTTTAGGCAGTATTTTAATACTTCTAATTGAAAAGGCCTACAAAAGTAGGATCTATCACCAAGCTCCCAATCTGGTTTTCTTTGAATTTGACAACTCGTTTCATCTTTGGAATACGACGAGAAGAATACTCCTTCCATTTCAAAGATCAACAAGATCTTCCGACTGATATTAACTCCCATCTGCATTGCTGCCATAACATATATAACATTAACATATTTTCACTTCAAAACTTCATTGCTTATTGGCATCAAAACATATCCAATTTATTTCCACTCCCAAACAAACAACTTAATGAAAAAAATAAAAGTAATTTCCGTGGAATAGTTTTTTTATACAAACACATTCAACTACTACTCAAATCACTAATGTTTAAGAATTGTAATGAGATAAACTACAATTTAAAAATATAATTACAATAGTCGAATTCATTTGAACTAATTATATGTTAATATCTACATACTACCTAAATTTACAGTTTTTAAGTTTAAATCAAGCAAACTATTTATATGTTCATTTTTACATACAACCTCATACGATATTTTAATTTTCAAGAAATTATAAGAAAAAATCATATAAGCACATTGCAATGAAATTGAAATCACAATTTAAAAATATAGTTACAATGGTCCAATTCAAACCAATTATATGTTAATTTATACACACCACCTAGATTTACAATTTTTTAAATTTCAACTAAACAAGCTAATTATAGGTAATTTTTACATACAACCTGATATGATTTTCCATTTTTTTAATTTCTAAGAAATAAGAAAATTTCATATGATAACATTGAACTAACATTCAAATCACTAATTTGTAAGAGTTATAATGATCAATTAAGACGCAATTAATAAATAAACTGCAATTGCTCAAACATAGTAATTGTACGTTAATTTATACATACAACCTAATACAATTATTTAATTAATATGGAATACAACATTTTTATGCAAACACATAAGACTATTATTCAAATCACTAACTTTTCATAACTCAATATCTCAATATAAATAAACAAAATAATAATATGTTAATTTATAATAATGACACAACAACAATCCTTATATGAGTATTATGAAATAATATTGACATTAAATTGATAATAAAATAAAACACAGTAATAACACATCACATGTAGAATTAAGTCATCAAATGTACAATGACCAAAAAATAAGAAATTTTCATATGATAACATTGAACTAACATTCAAATCACTGATTTGTAAGAGTTATAATGATCAATTAAGACGCAATTAATAAATAAACTGCAATTGCTCAAACATAGTAATTGTACGTTAATTTATACATACAACCTAATACAATTATTTAATTAATATGGAATACTACATTTTTATGCAAACACATAAGACTATTATTCAAATCACTAACTTTTTATAACTCAATATCTCAATATAAATAAACAAAATAATAATATGTTAATTTATAATAATGACACAACAACAATCCTTATATGAGTATTATGAAATAATATTGACATTAAATTGATAATAAAATAAAACACAGTAATAACACATCACATGTAGAATTAAGTCATCAAATGTACAATGACCAAAAATTTATATTATAAACTTCAAGATTTTGTTTATAGAGGAAATGAATAACAGTCATCTTAATGTACTATTAAAAGTCATTGAAGATTCTTCAAAATATCTCGAACATCGGGTGCCTTGTAGAATCTATTCAATAAGCTCCACAAATCAGCGATCAACCATTTATCCTCATTCTTTCCATCAAACGAAGGGGCAATAATCACATTTTCTTTGGGATTTTCTTTCTTTGTCTCCATTGAACAATCCACTAGAATAGTGTTAGTAGCATCATATTGAGAATACATTCTCCACACTTTTTTCAGATGTTTTTTGTATATAACTTGTGTTGAATTATCAATGTCGTTTTTTCCCTTTTGTTGTTTGCAATCTGAAGCAGTCCATGTAAACAAAAATTTAGCTTGTAATGATTCTGAAACCAGCTTTTTCATAACTCTTGTTGTGTTTTGTTTCAAAGATGTCGTCCAAATTGCAATGTCAAGAGATTCTTTTCTGGAACACATTTCAAGAAATGTTTTTGCATGTGGACGAAACCAAAATGATTTTTTCTCTATCGTGTAATCTGCAGCCCTTCCCATTTTCTCGATAAATTCTTTTTGTGATGCATCACCATCAATGCTCTGATAGAAAATGTTATTCAATTCAAAAATAACCAATTTCTTTTGACTTATACTAGCTGCAAAACAATAATGGATATCATAGTTAATTCATTTTATTCATGCTACATAAATTATTAATAAAAAAAATTGTTGAAGAAATACACTCACTTTGAGTATTTTCTGTACTAGTTATTGATAAGCCACACTTCTCTTGTATTGTCTTCATAGAACCTAGAGCCAAAATAACAAACCTTCAATCAAATACCAATAATACTTCTTTAAATCAAATTTTTTTTTATAAGACATATTTTATGTTTAATTGAAAATAAGAGACATGTGAAGTACCTGATATGATATCATGTTCTTGACTATGGCTTTCTGTCACATTCCCTTGATCACTGTCTTTTTTCTCCTCATTTGCCACTGTAATAAACATATGAAATGTTATAAAATGCATCAACGAATGAAATTCATTAAATAAATAGGCATAGAATCCAAAGAATCACTAGAGAAAGAACAAAACAAGTACAATACAACAAAAGAAACAAAATAAATTATGTACCTGGTATGGTATTTTCTTCGTCTTGTATTTGCATCTCGAAAACTTCTTCGACATTGTGCACACTATGTTGGTCATTGCTTTGTTGCAATGTGTCGTCGTTGTTTTCTTTACAATTTCCGCCATTAGTAGTTATAGTAAACATCTTGTTAATCAAGATTTATAAATAGCATAGAATCCAAAGAATCACTAGAGAAAGAACAAAACAAGTACAATACCTGGATATTCCAACAGCAATATATTAGACATTGGTTTTTGCAATTGGAAGGATTCTTGATTAGTCAGCATGGTAGTCCTTTGTAACTCGTTTTCTACGACACATGCCATTCTTCTTCCATATGTACAGCAAACCTGCTGTAAATTTGTCCCCGCATAAAGAGAAATAATCAAATTTAGATCACTATGTTGTTGATGCATTTGCAATAATTCTTCCCAGAATTCAAAATCTCTCTCCTTTTCATCAGATATGTCTCTAAAACTGTGAGAGTATCTTGAGGCCTCTAAACTTTTTGACTCTTCACTATAGAAATGTATAGTTAAAACTATATCATAACTATAGTTATTTTGTTCTTTATATTCATAAAGACCGGTAGCCATTTTATAGTTGACATTTGAGTCCTTGACAACAATCTCTAGAGCTTGGCGTACATCCTTACAAGACCAAATTTCTACTAAGATAATCATAGTAAAATCTTTCAACCCATTTTTTTCGATTAAAAATCGAAACAATTCAATATAGTGATCCTTAAGGAATGATTCATCTTTCAGAGCCAATGTATCCAACACAACAAAGTCAGTGTATAACATTGGTTGAAACTGACAAGGAAAAGAGTGCAAAAGTGTTGACAAGAGGCTAGGACCCCCATAATGACAACCGAATTCAAAACTGTTCTCAATTTCCTGTATATCTGTCGATGCATCAATTATTCTATCAAGGACCACACAGGCTTGTGGAGAAAGGGACTCTATTTTTGTATTTCGTGATCCTTTTACATATTTACACCCTTCCATTGTCTTACAGAAGTTGGCAAATATGATATTAGTAATTCCATAATGCTCAAGAATATTGGATATTGTAAGAATCTTATCATTCAGATTCTTATCATGACTTTTGCAATATGTTACCATTGCCTCCAAAATTGTTCTTTTGGTTTTCAATTGTGAACAATAATCTTTCATTTTTATGGCATTGGTCGGATGGTTCACTGGAATGGAAAACCAAACAGTTCCATCCAATAGTTTATCTGCTACAGAACACATTTCTTCAGCTGTTAGTCCCTGAAGGGGATGGAAAGAACTTGATACCAAACTGTTCAGACTATTTGTCTTATAGTTTGGATCCTTAGGTTGGTTTGGAGAACACATTAATGTCCCTAGTTTGTAACAATTAAAAACAACTTCCCATTTATCCCAAGTAGTATCATCAAGATATAACAAGACTTTTTTTCCAGCAAAGTTTGTTAGTGGACAATCGAAGAAAGAGCACAACATTTCATCATCAACCTGTTAAAAAATAACAAATATAAATTAGTAACAATGTGATATCAAAAATAAAATAGCCATGAATTTAGTTATAACAATATAAACTAAGTGCAAAAAAAAAAAATTGCATACCTTGTCTTCAGCCATCTTAGAATTCCCACATTTTTGTTTCTTTAATTTATTTGTGGCAATTAGGAATTGTCTTGCAGATCGCACAGAATCAATGAATGGAGTTTTGAAGAACACTGTGTTTGCAGAATTTAACTGGCAGCAAATACGAATCACCACACTGGGAGCAACAGATGGATCTAAGAATCGAGCATTACGTTCTTTGTACTTCTGTTTTGCCTCCCCAGATAGACTGAATTTAGGATTTGATAATATTTATTTTGCTGCTTGAATGGTGTGTTGCCCATCAACTATCCAAAAATTGATGTTCTTGTCATTTATATCCATTTTATTCATGATTTTCACAGGGTTTCCAATCGGATCAGACTCTTTTGTGTCAAATGGAATTAGAAGAGCATCAGGAAATGATGCTTGAAATTTCTGTAGGAATGATTTTACTAATACTCGAACATTTAAATCATCCCGTGATCTCAATTTATATAACTTGGGTGCTTCTACACATCTTCGAACATCCACCTTCATGGTAAAAGAGCTTGAAAATAAATAACTGTCCTTAAAATTTTCATGGATTTCATCGCATTGGTCAGCAAGCTTCTCTATCTGAGAGTCTTCTTTTTGGGATTTTACAAACTCTGTAGTAGGCATGAACTCACTTTCTTTAATGCTCTGTTCTAGCTCAGCTAAATATACCCTTCTCAAAGCAAGCATTTGAGCCTCGAGTTTATCATCTGGTATTTTATCAAGTAGTTTACCTCTTTGTTGCAAATAAAGAAACACGGATGATGTTTTCTTACATCTCACATAGCGATATTTCATAACGTTGGTAATACGTTGTACAAGATCATCACAACTCTTTAGACCAGATTCATTGAAGCTCTCAAAACTGTCCAACTTAAACTGTGACTTTTTTATTGACTCTGGAAATTCTGTATTAGTATCAATCAAATCTGGTCTAAATTTTGTGTAATCAACTTGGCAAGAAAATAATTTCACTTCATTTTCTTCAATTACCTCCATTTGAAAATCGATCTGACTATGATTGAGAGCATAGCAACTAACAATTATCCCTATCCTTTGTATATCATTTCCATCCATGGATCCAAATAGATACATATCTGGAAACATATTCATGGGACTTTCAATCTCAACATACCAATCTTCGACATACTCATATGCAGCAGATGTTTTGAACTTTTTAATCATTTCAAAATTAGAACCCATTGTTGAATTTATAATCTGAGTTGAATGACGCTTTTGTTTTTTGAATGCTGATTGTGGCATTTTACTTGCTTTGGAGACGACAGCTTCTAAAAACAATAATAAGCAATTATTACTATAAATAAAATGAAATCAAAATCACAAATATTACCATATAGTCTTCTAGTCTAACCATTTAGAAATGAGAGAATAATATTTAAAACCACCATACCACATGGGGGAGACGTTGTTTGTGTGTCACTTGCAATTCGTTTTTTCTTCAAATTATTCCTTGGAATTGTCATTGCACCAGAGTCCATAGCTGCTAAAAACAATAATAAATAGTCGACTATAAGTTTAAATTGTTTTAAAAATACATAAAATAATGAGCATTATCAAACAATATTCTATTACATGTCTTTTATTCACATGCACAAGAATAATAAGGGTCATGTGTTATGGAAACATATTAAATACTTAGAGATAAATAAAAATCCATTGCATCTAGCACAAGTAGAGACTCATTAAAAATAAAAGTTTTCCTTCTCAAAAATGCTAGAAGGAAATGCTTATGCTAGAAAGAAAGCTAGCAGTCGCTAGCTTTCCTTGATCTTTTGCCATGTGCTTATTTCAAAATAGAGCACATGGCACAAGCTCAAGGTATAAGCTAGCAACCACATATCACCATGGACAGGATTTTTCTATTGGAAAGCTAGCGACTGCTAGCTTTCTTTCTAGCATAGGTATGTGTTATTATCCTATAAGTAAATGCTTATGCTAGAAGGAAAGCTAGCAGTTGCTAGCTTTCCTTGATCTTATGCCATGTGCTTATTTGAAAATAGAGTACATGGCACAAGTTCAAGGCTTTCCTTGATCTTGTGCCATGTGCTTATTTGAAAATAGAGTACATGGCACAAGTTCAAGGTATAAGCTAGCAACCACCAATCACCATGCCTAGGGTTTTTCTATTGGAAAGCTAGCGACTGCTAGCTTTCCTTCTACCATAAGCATGTGTGACATGCTAGAAAAAAATGTTTATGCTAGAATGAAATGTAGCATTCGTTCAAAATAGAGTACATGGCACAAGCTCAAGGTATAAGCTAGCAATCACCAATCACCATGGACAGGGTTTTTCTATTGGAAAGCTAGCGACTGTTAGCTTTCCTTCTAGCATAAGCATATGTGTTTATGCTAGAAGGAAATGCTTATGCTAGAAGGAAAGCTAGCAGTCGCTAGCTTTCCTTGATCTTTTGCCATGTGCTTATTTCAAAATAGAGCAAATGGCACAAGCTCAAGGTATAAGCTAGCAACCACCAATCACTATGGACATGATTTTTCTATTGGAAAGCTAGTGACTGCTAGCTTTCCTTCTAGCATAAATATGTGTTCTTATCCAAAAAGAAAATGCTTATGCTAGAAGGAAAGCTAGCAGTCGCTAGCTTTCCTTGATCTTGTGCCATGTGCTTATTTGAAAATAGAGTGCATGGCACAAGCTCAAGGTATAAGCTAGCAACCACCAATCACCATGCCCAGGGTTTTTCTATTGGAAAGCTAGCGACTGCTAGCTTTCCTTCTAACATAAGCATGTGCGTTATGCTAGAAGGAAAGCTAGCTTTCGTTCAAAATAGATCACATGGCACAAGCTCAAGGTATAAGCTAGCAACCACCAATCACCATGGACATGGTTTTTTATTGGAAAGCTAGCGACTGTTAGCTTTCCTTCTAGCATAAGCATGTGTGTTTATACTAGAAGGAAATGCTTATGCTAGAAGGAAAGCTAGCAGTCGCTAGCTTTCCTTGATCTTTTGTCATGTGCTTATTTCAAAATACATCACATGGAACAAGCTCAAGGTATAAGCTAGCAACCACCAATCACCATGGACATGATTTTTCTATTGGAAAGCTAGTGACTGTTAGCTTTTCTTCTAGCATAAGTATGTGTTCTTATCCTAGAAGGAAATGCTTATGCTAGAAGGAAATCTAGCAGTCGCTAGCTTTCCTTGATCTTGTGACGTGTGCTTTCCTTGATCTTGTGACAAAATCTGTCTCAGGTACTGTCGGCTTCCACGACAGTCACCTATAAGGAATGACATCCTAAGTTGGTCACTAAGTACCTTCGTCAAGTGGAGAAAGAGCAGTTATCCCTCGAACGGTATTGGGTCGTCTCCTTTTCAACAAGTGGTGGTGAGCCCACTTGAGAGAACATACACCCGCAACCTTGGGTTTGACCTCCTATGGCGCGGTGCCGCTCTTTCACTTGCCCCGTGTGGCTATACACGACCACTTGATTTAGAAGGATTTTTATAGCACCCTGAGGACAACAACTATGTTTTTGGATTCCTAGCCCCAAAATCCTACCTAAACTACAAGATTTTTTGTGCCCTCCTATGGAGGTATTAAGTGAGTAGATTTAAGCTATTTTTGAACTTAGTGAGTGACGAGAGAGTTTCTTGTGTGTGTGTGTGTGCATCAAAGAAAGTGACGGTTTTGAGCGCACATGAGATATTGCATATAAATGAAAAGGCTTTTCTTTTAAAATGAAAATAATGCAACTCAACCTAATAGAAAAACAACTAAATAAACCATGTAAAGCATGTAAAAAAAACTAAATAAAATAAATTGTAAAAATAAAAAAACAATCTATAAACAAAATTGTAAAAGTAAAAAAAAATCTATAAACTTACCAAGATTTTCAACCTCTTTTTAATCCAGTCTTCTTCTTTACTTTTTGTTTGGCTAAGACTAAAGCTAATGCCAATGCCAATGCCATTTTTTCCCATAACTTCATCTTCATCTTAGTTGGTCTTGCTTCTTTGATAGACAATAATCTAGAAGCTATGAATCCAAGACTACTTGAATGGAAACTGTACAATATAGAGACTCATTAAAAAGAAAAGTTTTCCTTCTAAAAAATGCTAGAAGGAAATGCTTATGCTAGAAAGAAAGCTAGCAGTCGCTAGCTTTCCTTGATCTTTTGCCATGTGCTTATTTCAAAATAGAGCACATGGCACAAGCTCAAGGTATAAGCTAGCAACCACCAATCACCATGGACATGATTTTTCTATTGGAAAGCTAGCGACTGCTAGCTTTCTTTCTAGCATAGGTATGTGTTATTATCCTATAAGTAAATGCTTATGCTAGAAGGAAAGCTAGCAGTCGCTAGCTTTCCTTGATCTTATGCCATGTGCTTATTTGAAAATAGAGTACATGGCACAAGTTCAAGGCTTTCCTTGATCTTGTGCCATGTGCTTATTTGAAAATAGAGTACATGGCACAAGTTCAAGGTATAAGCTAGCAACCACCAATCACCATGCCTAGGGTTTTTCTATTGGAAAGCTAGCGACTGCTAGCTTTCCTTCTACCATAAGCATGTGTGACATGCTAGAAAAAAATGTTTATGCTAGAATGAAATGTAGCATTCGTTCAAAATAGAGTACATGGCACAAGCTCAAGGTATAAGCTAGCAATCACCAATCACCATGGACAGGGTTTTTCTATTGGAAAGCTAGCGACTGTTAGCTTTCCTTCTAGCATAAGCATATGTGTTTATGCTAGAAGGAAATGCTTATGCTAGAAGGAAAGCTAGCAGTCGCTAGCTTTCCTTGATCTTTTGCCATGTGCTTATTTCAAAATAGAGCAAATGGCACAAGCTCAAGGTATAAGCTAGCAACCACCAATCACTATGGACATGATTTTTCTATTGGAAAGCTAGCGACTGTTAGCTTTCCTTCTAGCATAAATATGTGTTCTTATCCAAGAAGAAAATGCTTATGCTAGAAGGAAAGCTAGCAGTCGCTAGCTTTCCTTGATCTTGTGCCATGTGCTTATTTGAAAATAGAGTGCATGGCACAAGCTCAAGGTATAAGCTAGCAACCACCAATCACCATGCCCAAGGTTTTTCTATTGGAAAGCTAGCGACTGCTAGCTTTCCTTCTAACATAAGCATGTGTGTTATGCTAGAAGAAAAGCTAGCTTTCGTTCAAAATAGAGCACATGGCACAAGCTCAAGGTATAAGCTAGCAACCACCAATCACCATGGACATGGTTTTTTATTGGAAAGCTAGCGACTGTTAGCTTTCCTTCTAGCATAAGCATGTGTGTTTATACTAGAAGGAAATGCTTATGCTAGAAGGAAAGCTAGCAGTCGCTAGCTTTCCTTGATCTTTTGCCATGTGCTTATTTCAAAATACATCACATGGAACAAGCTCAAGGTATAAGCTAGCAACCACCAATCACCATGGACATGATTTTTCTATTGGAAAGCTAGTGACTGTTAGCTTTTCTTCTAGCATAAGTATGTGTTCTTATCCTAGAAGGAAATGCTTATGCTAGAAGGAAATCTAGCAGTCGCTAGCTTTCCTTGATCTTGTGACGTGTGCTTTCCTTGATCTTGTGACAAAATCTATCTCAGGTACGGTCGGCTTCCACTACAGTCACCTATAAGGAATGACATCCTAAGTTGGTCACTAAGCACCTTCGTCAAGTGGAGAAAGAGCAGTTATCCCTCGATCGGTATTGGTTCGTCTCCTTTTCAACAAGTGGTGGTGAGCTCACTTGAGAGAACATACACCCACAACCTTGGGTTTGACGTCCTATGGCGCGGTGCCGCTCTTTCACTTGCCCCTTGTGGCTATACACGACCACTTGATTTAGAAGGATTTTTATAGCACCCTAAGGACAACAACTATGTTTTTGGATGCCTAGCCCCAAAATCCTACCTAAAATACAAGATTCTTTTGTGCCCTCCTATGGAGGTATTAAGTGAGTAGATTTAAGCTTTTTTTGAACTTAGTGAGTGATGAGAGAGTTTCTTGTGTGTGTGTGTGTGCATCAAAGAAAGTGACGGTTTTGAGCGCACATGAGATATTGCATATAAATGAAAAGGCTTTTCTTTTAAAATGAAAATAATGCAACTCAACCTAATAGAAAAACAACTAAATAAACCATGTAAAAAAATAAATAAAATAAATTGTAAAAAAAAAAAAAATCTATAAACAAAATTGTAAAAGTAAAAAAAAATCTATAAACTTACCAAGATTTTCAACCTCTTTTTAATCCAGTCTTCTTCTTTACTTTTTGTTTGGCTAAGACTAAAGCTAATGCCAATGCCAATGCCACTTTTTCCCATAACTTCATCTTCATCTTAGTTGGTCTTGCTTCTTTGATAGGCAATAATCTCGAAGCTCTGAAGCCAAGACTACTTGAATGGAAACTATACAATATATTGAAACTATCTGTAAGTTACAAACTTATATCAAATAATTAAATATAAAAAACACTACTGAGCTATTTAGCTATTTTTATATACAAGTAATGCTATATATTATATCTTATATACATTCATAGAGTTGATAACTATTTTTATGTACAAGTAATGCCATATACTTATATACATTCATAGAGTTGATAGCTATTTTTATGTACAAGTAATGCCATATATTACATCCTACATACATTCATAGAGTTGATTATACCATGGAGGTTTACAGAATGAAATTTAGAAATACAACATTCAAATAAATGATTGGCAATTATTTAAAATAGTTATTTAGGTTTAAATAGAATGATGTTTATTTTGAAAAAAAATTATTGTAATTTTTCAAAATCTAGATTATAGCTGTTAAGTGGAATTTTTGGATGTTTCGAAATTTTTAAAAAATGCTAAATCTATTTATACCATTAAAATACAAATTAAAATAAAGCTAATTCTAAATTTACAACATCAAAAACTATAAATTTCAAAAAAAATATAAAACCATATTTGAAAATAAAGGACAATTGTTTTTCAAGCGAAAAAAACCTGCCCTTGTTATTCAATAGAATCAAAGGCCATTAGTACATACAGCTGCTTCAGCATGACATTTCATAACAACTCGTCCAGAGTTCCAGACAGGGGGAAAGGCACATAATACCAAAAAATAACCCATCAGAAAACTGTCTCATTATGTGATGTGGACTGTCCACAAAATCACATCTACCGAGAGCCAATCACACTCTGATCTGCGTTCAAAGGAGACGCACTATAATTTGCAAATGAGACATCTACATGAAAGGGAAAAAAGATGCCCTTCAGATACACAATGACTTCAAGTCCAACAGAAAAAAACTTTTAAAATCATGCTCAAAAGAGCTAGAAGAATTCCTTAGAAACCAGGTGATTCTCTATATATTCCATCAAAACACCTTTCCATTGGGGAAAGGAGAGCGCCTTTTTTGAAAGTCGGTCAGCAGTCTGGTTGTGCTCTCGGTAGATGTGAGAAAATGACAGGTCCTGGAAGCTAGTGGCTAGCTTTTTAGTCTCCCGACACCAATGAAATAGGGCAGGTGGGGAGAGAGCAGTTGATCCCTTAGCCCAAATGATGATTACCTAAGAATCACTGTATACGTGGGCTAAGGGGATCCTCATCATATGGGATATTTGTAAGAGAGCCCAGAGACTGAGCAGATCTGCTTTGGTATTTGTGCCATATCCTACAAGATAACCTCATAGCAGAGGATTTCACTAGTAAGTTTGAATACGATGTTTATGACCATCCTCTTCCATAATGACTTGGATGGGTGAATAAGGATGCAGAGTTGAGAGGCAAGATCATATTTTATACTGGTGTTGATTCCTTTAATGCAATGGAAGTATATGTGGTACCATTGGATGCATATGTAGCATTTGGACACCCATAAATGCAAATGAGGTACGATTATCTTTACCAGAATATACAACTAATAACACTTGATTAACATATAATAATTCCTTCATAATTAATGTGTACAAAATTAAATCTAGATCCTCTTAAATCAGTCAAATGTTCAACTCCTCCCAATGTCAGAAAAGTAAATCAATCAAATATCTAACTCCTCCTAACATCATGAAAGTAGGTAAGCTTGATTGTTATCATTTTGAATTCTAGTTTCATGGAGTAGTCTTATAACACCCCATATATGACAAGGATCTCTATGCCTTAATGATAGTTGTTATAAAATGGAAGCACTCTTTGATGGGAAAGGAGATCATCATCAACACCAATCACATATCTTTATGACATTTACAAGCCTAGAGTAAGCTTCTACAAGAAAGACATTTCAAATGGATGGGATTTATGTAGTCGCATCATCTCATCATTGAATATAATAAGGACAACACTAACAACCTAGAAGGCATGTTGTCAAAACCATGAATGCTAATATTACATATTTTATTCCTATCATGTACATGGATCCTTTCATTAATAATGCATACAAATAGGGATACATAGAAGATAGGGAATTCAAGGAGATATTTCAATAACTCCAAGTCCAAGTACTTCATGAAAAGGAAGGTGATAACAAGGTTGATTATATCTCCAAGATGCGTTGTTCTAGAAGTTGGATAATTTTTGAGTTCCCAAAGGTAAGAGATCACAAATCATAATAAAATCCCATACTTCCAAATTTAAACGTTAGTTTCATGTTGGATAAAAAATACACAACTTGCAACAACTTGTATTTGTCTTTGTCCAAAGTCTAGGAATGGGTAGCTAGGTTCATTCAAGGATGCATGTCGTAATGTACCAATAAACCTAGTAACTAATTATTATTTTTTTACAACCCTTAATGGTACCTACTAGGCCATGGAAGAGTGGATCATAACACTTTCATTTATTTTAGAGTGTTCCTAGTGGATCATAACACTTTCATTTTTGAGATAAGGAACACTCTATTTAAAATAAGAGCAATAACTTAGAGTGGATCATGTCTACAAGAGAAATAAACACTTTCATTTAAAACTCCCTTACTTACTTATATTATAAATACTGAGGCCCACTTTTAAAACTTACACCCATCCTTATAGGTGATGAAGGTATTTCTTTCCTTCGATAAAGGTACCCCTTAGTATTTATTTCATTCAATAAGTGTAGTGAGGCTTTCCTTTTTCTTAAGCATAATATAAAAATTATATATATAATTATATATTAAATTTCAAAAGCTTAAATGAAGTAAAGCTATGGACATTGCCTAGAGTAGTTCTTCCAACATAGATCTAAAAATTATTATAACTACTTTAATACTACTAAAGCTGATATAGGATTAAATAATTCAACCAACAGAAATGAACTCACTAAGAGGATCCAGCATGAAAATACACATTGAAATCATAGAGATGTAAAATGCAGGTAAAAAACCAAAAAAAACACACGCATTCATTCAACACGAAATGATTCAAGTAAAGATCCACCGTGTAAGGGTTGTTTGATAACTAAGGCTCTAATAGACATAATCACAACTCCCAAATGCCAAGACCGTATTCTGTATTTTACACTATACCAAGTATTTTAAAACTCTATCAGTAAATGGTCTACGTATTTCATCCTACAATATATATCCAGTATCAATCGAATACAAAGGAAAGGCATACTATAAATACAACAAAATATGATAAAATATTCTGAAATCAATCTACTGAATTCGTTCATATTTAGCAAGAGATCGAGCTTCGATCTAACAATATAGTTATAATTCAACAGTCTAGTTAGGACACGCTCAGACCTGAATCTTAAAAAATAAAATCATTGTTTTTAGCATAACAACTACGGTCTGGATTCAGCATTTAACAGAGTTTAAACAAAGATATTCTTTCCACATTTTAGCAGAACAAATCCGGATTTGGATTCAGCGTTTAACAATGGTTAAAGTGAGCAACAAAAGGGTTAATCTGCTCTATCAAGATAAGTAGTTACCTCGGTAGCCTAGCCTATCATGCAATTAACAACGATCACAAAGAAACCTTATTAATGCATCCAATGGAGTTTCTAACAAGAAAAAACAAAATAGATAACACAACCTATCCTCGCAATTCAGTGATTTCATAGGTAGTGATCAACATGCTCAGAAAGGAGATAATGGATCTCTAAAGTAGAGACCGCAACTATTGTCCTAAGAGAGTGCGTAGGGTTAGCAGTGGTCTTTCAGTAAGGAATACCAAAATGAATGTAAAATGATCCCGCTGGGTGGAAGCGAGTACCCACTCGATTACTATAAGCCGAGTCTAAAATAAAATCAATCATGAAATATGGAATACGATCGTTAGAAAACAGATCGTGGGCTTGTTATACTATAATCTATTTGTGCAGAAGAACTCTATCCAAATCGCAATTTAGAGATTACTTATGGCCATGTCGAGCAGTTTGCAGAAGTATGCAGAGTTAAAAATTAATAAATAACTATACACAAGGCGGATATGGCTTACCAGTCCCTTATTGTGAAGAACAAAGGGTGCTTGCTTTCTTTCTCCTATGGCAGAGATTTGCATGAAGCCCATCATCCAAAGAGAGCCATAATCTTCAAGTGAAGGATGAAGAAACTATAGAAATTCATTTGATCTAGAAACTACACTTAAAAAATGTTCCACTGTCCAGCGTTCTAATAACAAAAAGATAGACCGGGAAGCAAAGTAAAACTCACAAACCAATGCCCACAAGCATGATTCGTAACTCCCGTCAAGGAAGGAAAATGTGCAGCGATGTACCTCTGTGGCATACCAGAATGCCTGAGCCCATCTCTACCCATCTAAATGCATGAATAACCAGTATATGCTTCATTCGAGCTCCTCGAGCTATTCTTTTCCCCTCTATTTACACTACCAAAGACGGTCCAATTTTTCCCTTTCTTGGAGAGTCCGCCAAACTAATGCGGGGCTCTCCATATGTCAATCTGCCAACTCCCCGAGGGAAGGTGGATGTCTCCAGCCCAATTAATACCAAATCCTAAGGACTAAGTGCACGTGGTGATGGGTTTAGTGGATCTTCCAATTCGGGAAACAAGTGCAAAAACTTAATATCTCTCATGAAACAAAACCCCAGTTCTTGTTCAGATACAATTACTATATTTACATCATCACCATATTTACAACCAAAACCTATGTTCTGAGTTACGAACAAACACTTGTTTCAAGTGGGCGGAAAATCTGTATAACCCTAAAACCAATAAACTCTCATACCTGGTCGGGCGGTGATAGATTCCACTAAAATTCTTGTAATGGAGGAAATGCAAGCTGCCTTGCCAGAGTTGTCAACCTGAAAGCTTTTCCCAACAACCAGATACCGCATTTAAAAACCACGACGAATGAACAAGAAAGTTATTAAATTCCAGTATGATAGAAATTTTAAATATTTACCTTAGCACAGAGGATGGGGTACTGTTAATGGTTCTCCCTGCAACAATAAGGGCGTCTGTCACTACACTACACTGAACAAAACCATCAGAATAAAACGATGGAAAACGATGTCAAGTACAGGAGGAGTGTATTGGTGCAATGTACAGCAGGAGTGTATTGGCGCAATTTACCACCCACGAATTTGAGCATGGAAAACGATGTCACCATGAATGCCAAGTGTGGAGGATGAACATATACGTCCTGTCTCGTATTCAAGCCGAGTTAATGCAGTGCCATAAGTAATGAAGGGGTTCGATTAACTTATCCAAGAATATACATCGGAGGGTCCAACCTTGAACATCGATCTCTACACCTTTCCCAAGCCGTTGATTGCAAAATAGTGGAGTCCATGTAATGCTATCACGTCCTGTCTCGTATTCATGCCGAGTTAATGCAGTTCCATAAGTAATGAAGGGGTTCGATTAACTTATCCAAGAAGATACATCGGAGGGTCCAACCTTGAACATCGATCTCTACACCTTTCCCAAGCCGTTGATTGCAAAATAGTGGAGTCCATGTAATGATATCACGTCCTGTCTCGTATTCATGCCGAGTTAATGCAGTGCCATAAGTAATGAAGGGGTTTGATTAACTTATCCAAGAAGATACATCCGAGGGTCCAACCTTGAACATCGATCTCTACACCTTTCCCAAGCCGTTGATTGCAAAATAGTGGAGTCCATGTAATGATATCACGTCCTGATTTTTATATCAATCAAAGCATTAAAATAATGATCATAAGTCAAAAAACCCCAATGGGTGCAAGAGCATTATGGACCAGCGTTCAAATTTGAACCCTTCCCAGCCGTGATAAAATTTGAAGGGTGGGTCTTAATTTTTAATGGAAGGGCATTTGTTATTGTAGCCCTTCAAAGATGATGGGTAATTTAAATAATTGTACTTTAATTGACAAGTATAAATTAATTAAATGGTCTCTCAAAAATGTAAAAAATGAATATTGCTCATCCAAATTTTTACAATCTTAAACAATTGAGCACTCCTTAATATCTATATGATAAAATGGTATCTTTTCAATAAAACCGAATTTGAACACATTAATTTGACATATATGTAACATTAATTTTACAGATCATTAAAATAACAATTGTTTTGTTGTATTTTTTTGGGTTAGACCACACTTCATTATACAAAAAACTACTTAGACTATGCAATAACCATATTGGGACATCTACATGATCTAGTATGCATAGTGCAAGACGACGTAACTAGATATAGTCTTAAAATCAAACTAGAACCATGAGAAAATTACTTACTGTTAACAATGCACAAAAACAAGCCACTACGCAAAATGAGGCTATAATAAACCTACAACCAAACTATACATATAAAACCAACCAAAACCTTAATTCAAAGCGAAGAGAGGGAAATCGTCCAAGATAGAGAGATGTAAGAGTGATGGACATTAGGCGCCTAAGAAAAAATAATACATAGCTAAAAAAAACATTAAAAAAAATCCTCCATACCAAGCAAGTTAGCAATGCTAGCATCATAGGGGCATGGGCATCAAGTTTTGTTGTTCAAGACTTGTCGCGACAACATATAGGTATGGGATGGAGGGGAAATGGAATCAAGCCTAAGTCAACTGGAGCCTGGCGACTCACTACATGTTTGAGTATCGACAATCTACCTTTTAAATTAAACCAAAACAACAAACAAAGTTTTTTAATGGCTCGATTTGCAAAAATTCTAGATACATGAGTAATTAAGAGCTCTAGGCTCTAAAATTTGATTTGTTTTTTACCAATCCATGATTCGGTGAATTCATAGTCATTGGCATGAAATTTAAGTTATTTAATGAAATAATTAATGTATCTACCTCTATGTCGAAACTGTTTTCCATGCTGATGCGGGCCACTGCCCTCCTTATTGTCTTACCAAAAGGCATGAGAATGAGGAAGAAGACTTAAAATTATGGACTTCACCATCAAAGAAGCCTTACAATCACATTGGTAAGGAGTGATAAGAAGATCACAACAATCCAACATGTCAAATCTTAGATGATAGTGTCAATTAAAGACTTATATGGTAAATTTAATACAAGACTTACTTATAGTTGTCTCTTACTCTTTGCGTCTTGACACATTTGATAATTTATGGTTGTCTCTGCGACTTGACCCAATTTATATTATAAGGTGAGGATGTGCATGCATAATAATCCTTATTTATGACTTAGATGCGATAAGGATTTAAATGGAAGAGGATGTAAATACATGTTATTTTATATGTATTTTGTTGGCGAGTGTCGAAGAGAAACATGGTGAGAAACCACATATGTTTGGAAGGATGGAGGGAGATTACATGATCATGATCATGCCACTCATCAAATTGAAGACAATTTCTGAGCCAAAAATTGTTTTTTTAAATTTTATTAATAACCATTGTGGTACTTTGGTCCAAACGTTTTTTCTAACTCATTGTTTCTCCATATTGTGTGCCTAGTGCCACCTCTCTATATCAATGCATAAATCAACCTCTGCTTGGTTTGTTGTTCTAATTGCATGCCATTATTTATAGTTGCATGCCATTGAGTGTTGTTTAGAGTTGTCGTGAGTCTGTGACATTCATGCAATAAATGAAGTCTTGTAGAGAAGGACTCATCAAAGCAGCAATTTGAATTTCATTTTGACAAAAAACGAGTGGACATTCGTAGCCAAGTTGACATAGGTAGTAGGCACAACGTTTCAGCCTTCTTTTGGGCCTTCTAGTGTTTTTCTATTGTTACAACCATAGTTTTTGTATTAGAAAAAGGTGGCAGAGCCACAAGCAAAATTACAACTTCAAAATCTGTAAACTGTCTATCATAGGTTATGTCTTAAACAGCAGATGCCTGTGTTTTGACAAAATCAGGACTTTCAGGAAAACAAATGCCTGTGTATTAACAAAAACAGGACTTTCGGGGAATAAACATACTAAAAACAACAGAGTCAGAAGATATACTGATGGTGTCGTTGTTTAGCCCTTGAGGAGGGGTTTCCTTCGTCGTGGGCCTTGCCAACATCGTCCCACAGCTTCGCTAGAACTTCTTCCATCTTGTCGAGCCTATTATTCATGCTTTCAATGGCAGCGGTTACCCTCGTTTCCAACGTTTCAAGAGCTTCTGCAAACTCTGCTCGCGAACTACTAATCTCGTCCTCCATTCTGTCCAGTTGGTGCCCTCCCTGCACATCCATTTGTCGCATGAACTCCCCCTGTCTTCTTACACGCCTGCGAAGGGTCCTAATGTCAGCTTCTAGTTCCAGGAGCGGGTCCGGGGATGACGCAGCCGAGTCCCCTGAGTAAGCCATTTTGTCAAGCGTGCTCCAATTGCTTTCCTGAGGGTACAGACTGCAGGAAGCAGAGAGTTCCAAATAGCTGTGCCGACCAGAGTCTACCGCCTTCAACGTGGAATCGCCTCTTGAATTCAGAAGTGAGCAGAGGAACGCTTTCTGAAGAGTACTGGGTTCATTTCTCTGGCCATAATGCAGATGGAGAGCCTTCGAGATGAAGCGGGGTAGGGACCCTTTTAACCACATGCTAATGCTCTTGTTCCTGGTTCCCGTACAGTTCCATAAATACCTTCGCTCATTGCAGAGAGAGGGAGCCGCATGGTAATCAATACCCTGAATGTCCGTATCACAGATCGCAGGCCCTGTGAGCCCAAAGCCTTTGGAAGCTAAGGAGCTTAATTCTCTTTGCTGATATGAAATTGACTTCACACGCCTGAAGGGAGAAGGATGCGAGATTTCCTTAGTATGGGAGATCTTTCTGCGTAACTGCTCTAGTACCAGCGTACTGTGAATGGTACCGATCGTCATCCACAAGGACGAGGACGACATCATTATGAGGGGAGGTGAGCGGACGTTCTGATGCGAGAGAGGAGGAGTGGCACGGCATGAAACAACCATCACACTTGGGTTAACCACGTCGCATGCGGAGAGGATTCCCATCCGTCGCCTGGAGATCGTCCCACTTGTCATGAGGTCCCTGCCAGCGGGTAGCTTCCAATTAATAGTCGAACCCATAATGTTACGGGATTGGAACCAGGACTTGATCATTGTTGATTTTAAGTGTCCCTTTACCAAGGGGTATTGCTTCGTTCACGGCTTTATCATCCTGTGCGTTGTTTTTACGCAAGACATGATAAAATTTGATGTCATGGAAAAGAGGGATGAGGAGTAGGATTCTTCTGAGAATTTGCCTAAGGTGGATGGAGGGGGGCAGGTTCAGAGCATTTAAACTGTGAATGACCATCCTCGAATCCCCAACCACCGAAAGGGTCTGAATTCCATGCTTGACAGCTTGATTTAGTCCTTGCCACAAAGCTAAAGCTTCCGCCACATTATTGGTTTCGACTCCGAGGTTCCATGAATATGTAATAATTCGTTCTCCATCGGGGTTTAAGATCACCCCTCTCCCTCCTGCCTCCCCTAACAAAATAGTTGTTATTTTAATGAACTGTAAAATTAATGTTACATATATGTCAAATTAATGTGTTCAATTTTGGTTTTATTGAAAAGATACCATTTTATCATGTAGATATTCACGAGTGCTCAATTGTTTAAGATTGTAAAGATTTGGATGGGAAATATTTGTGTTTTGCATTTTTTGGGGGGAAGGGTTTAGTTAATTTCTACTTGTCAATTGAATTACAATTATTTAAATTGCCCTTCATCTTTGAAGGACTCAAGGAACAAATGCCCTTCCAATAAAAATTAATACCCACCCTTCAAATTTGATCATTGATTATGGTTGCATTCTTCTAGTGACCTTTAGGACCAACGTTCGGACCCAAGTTATTGACCTTCAACGTTTAAGGGATAGATTGTATAGTTGTTATGGTAATCAAAGCTTTAGGGTTCAAAAGGTGTTAGTTATAAACTTATAAATAGGGTGCTGAAAACCCAAGCTTAATCCTACCTTTCAAATTACCAAGTTTTAGTAATAAAAAAGTATGTGAAATGAATGGGTATAATTATTAAGTATCAACCACTAAAGTGAAAGTGAAGTTAGGAGGTTTCAATGGATGAATCACGTTGTCTTTCTTTGACTAAAAAATAAGAGCTAGCAATTATAGACATGATCATATAGCCTTACAAGTATGGATGAGGCATCCTATCTCTCATATTATTATTAATAAAATATTAATGCATTTTACTTTGATGAGACATACTAATTAACAATGTTTTTTTTTTTGTCTAAATCAAGTTATCTTACTTTTGGATTCAAGGATATAGAATTAATCTTTTATAAAAGCACAAGTTGTTGTAACTCTAAATGCTCACTTGCAAATTTGGTCTTTAGACCTTATTAGTCTATCTACGCAAGTTTTCTCCAACATATAAAAAGCGCAAATTTGGTCTTAGACCTTATTAGTCTGTCTATACAAGTTTTATCCAACATATAAAAAGTGCAAGTTGTTGTAAGTCCAAATGTTCACCCTTCAGTTTCATTTATTCTCAGTTGCAACGATAGTTCAAATTGCATTTAGGTGTTAGCAAAAGTGAATGTGCGAGACGCATTAATACTGCAGGAACAACAAACCAACGTTTTCTATGTCATGTAAAGTAGGACTGGCATGGCTGAATGATACCAATGGATACTTAGATATTTCATAACTGGAATTGTTTAAAAATACTTACAGAGGAAAATCGCTTGGAGGATGGAGCCGAAGGGGATTCGATACCTTAGACATCTTTTACGGTTTCTACATGCATCATTGTTCCACATTGGATGAGCCTTGTGATACCGTAAGGAGTTTCTCTGTGAGAAATGGTTCTTAGACACTCACATCTCCTTGGTCGTCCATGTCTCATCGATGTCTAATGGCTCGACACTGTGGGCATGTTCCTACTGAATTCCTGAGAATGAGCCTCATGTTGTGCCTCCCGACTGAGTTCTGCAAAAATAGTAGCAAAATTAACAGTGAATATGGGTTTAGATTCTCTAGTTGCAGTCATGGCCCAATTGAGGTAAGTGTCGTCCAGGATGCAGGACAGGGCGTTGCATTGGGTCGATGATGGATATTATTGATGAGCTCCTCAACATGGCCTTCCATGTTATCCAATGACTAATACTATTCAAACCGTATTAAGAATTTCATATTTGCGCTCTATGGTTTTTTGTTTGCTATTGCAAGCATGTCCTATCTACACTCTATATTTTTTGTTTATTGTTGCAAGCGAGACTAAGTTGTATACATCATAGGTGTCATTGCTATGCATGCCATGCTCCCTCCATGCATAATTTGTAGCAGGTGAGCATGCCACTCTCCCTCAATGTGGTGTGGGGTGTTTTCAAGCGACCATGTGTTCTCTCGTCAGGCCAGTAGGTGACTCAAGCGTACCCGTATACCGTATATGTATCGTGTCGTACCGAAATGCCTCGAAAAAGAGGCCAAATAAGGCCTCTAAACAAACTATTGGCCAGAAGACAAAAAGCACTAGAAAAATTTGGTTAAAACATTTTGGGAAGCATGCCAGGGTAGTAGCAGAGCAGAAAATCGATTTTAAGAGTCCCTTGCCAAGAAAGGGACTAATAATGTGTGTTAGAGTGTAGACTGAGTTTCACTTATTTTACTAATGTTTATGAAAAATGCTAAATATATCCGCATATAGATATAATGTAAGTTTGAATGAAGACTGAACATGATAGCTTAGGATTTGATCCAAGTTACAAAGAAGTTAAGATGAAAACAAACCGAAAAGACCACTACACATATAACAAGATTGAACTACATTTTTAAAGGTCTTTTATGTAACAACTAGCGAAAGAACATAAAAAAATTTCTTCTTCCTAGGAATACAGAATTATGGGTATATGGTTCTTAACAGCTTGTTCATCATCAAAAATCCCAGAGGTCACCATCGTAATTGGATATGGATTACCGGAAAAAAAACATATGACGTGGTATTCTTCTACTCATTTATGCATTTAGATGTGATGCCATCTTATTGACTAAACGAAAATGAAGAACTTGCCATTATTTGTGTTGTTCATTAAAAACTTCAAAAAAATAGGTGGAAGAATGTCCTTTTACCATCATCCTGCAATCAATACATTATCATAAGAACAAACGCTAAGTAGAGTCCATGTAGAAGAATGGAGGTTAAATGAGAAATTTGAAACAATAAGTAATGAATACTCTAGGGAAGGAGTTTAACCTTTATGGATTCCCAATGTAACCTTGGGGAGTTCCCCTAGCTCATTCAACTTCCACAAAAAGAAGGAATAATCCATGTACTTACAAATAACCTGACCTTAAAATGATAATAGGATTTGGAAAGCGCGTGTTCACTGGTAATGACATACAAATTTCCTTGAAACCCTACATGAGTGTAAGCCCAAGGATCACTCAATCCATATCTCCAAGAACACAAGAGACTGTAGATCACCATCAACAAAGGATTAAATCATGTGGCAAATGATAAAGGGCCAAGAGCTCTAGTGAAGGAGATACAATAGATGGAAATCATGTATTCACACTAATGTAATGTTTCCTTTTTCACATCAATAATATTGAAATTATTCCCAACCCCACAAATACTTGTCATTTATCATGTGTTTAATGGTGTTATTTGGAATACGATTGCTTTACCTAAAGTAGTTTAAATTCACATAATTTCTTGCTACTAATATGAAAATAGGTTTGAGAAAGGTTGTTTGAAATGTGCGTAGATATATGTACATCATCTTGGTGATAAGGAAAAGGACCAACACACTTAAGAACATCAAACAACCAAGAGAAATGTGTTCCTCCTCTTTCTTCCTTTCTTTCATTTGGACATCTAATGTTGCATGTAGATTCAACGGAAAGAATATAGAAGTCTACACTATCAACTATCACTCTCCAAAGAATCAACCTCAAGGGGATTCTTAGAACAATAGAATTGGAAACCATACCGGGGATGATTATGTAAGGATTCTTAGAACAATAGAATTGGAAACCATACTCGGGATGATTCATACATAATCATCCTTAAGTATCGGGTTTGTTTTTTCTTTGTTTTTTATTTTAAAAGTTGTAGAACTTCTTTCATAATACATAATTAGACATGGAAAAAAACCCAACAATCAATTTTTTTTCATATTAGAATTGTTTAATATTGTTTACTTGCAGCTCATGCATGTTATAATCAATATATGTGGTCAACCTTGTTTATTATTTAGAAAATCCATGACGCTTTGCAGTTCTTCCATGGAACAATCGAGGTCTCATTGATAAAACCTAAAATTTGTACATTTTCTAACCTAAGTATTTGTTGCGCGTGGTACCTTATGTTTAAAATTTCCATCTACTTGATCTTAGGTTTAAACAATTATGTTTGTGGTATATTATTGCATAGATTATGAGAGAAAAGGTATTTTGAATGCTTTCATGGTCATTTTTTGGTTTTGTTTGTTGTATCATATTAACCAAATTGAAAAAAATTTGAAAATAGTTTGCATGTTCACTTAGATTTATCGTATTCTTGATTATTGATTATAAAATTCCTTTGAAATTATAAATTGGTGTTGTATCCTGTCCCTTCAATGTTCACACACGGTGTTCAAAAAAGTGAATTTGAATTTCAAATCTCAAATGCCCGCGCTCCACGAAAGTTACCAAAGGACGGTTCCTCACCAATTTCCTCCATTCTTCGCCATGGCAGAAGATCCATCAAGGATACCTCAGAAAACTCACCGTCCGGACTCGGTAGTTCAAATCTTGTGCATTGGAGGAGCGCCTTCAGGGCTTGCAAGTTTCTTAGAAGGAAATGGGTGAAAGGATGCTGTTCTCTCCATACTAAGGCTATGATGAAGGCGGCGAGCATTTTGCAACAGTTCATAAGATTTTCCAACAGTTCATAAGTTCACATTTCCTCCTTGCACCAACTGGTATATAAACTAAATAGCCTCAGCGTATGCATTATTTGTTGTTATTGCTTATGTTGGTATCTCCAGCTCTCAAGATATGTGTAATGAATTTTTTACAGGAGTTGGCAGGCCGAAATAACCTTCACGAATGTGGGTGGCCAGCAGCATTTCATTCGGTGTTTCATCCATCTCCATGAATCATCCTGACAGCACCACATTAGTTCCAGGTACATCTCTCTGCCATGTCATCCTATCTCCTAGTGCTACAAGGCATTCTTGTTGTTAGCACTCGGATTTTCCTTGGGCTGTATCAAAGAAACCCCGAGGTTTATGTGTCAACCACTGCCCTCGTCCATTTCATCTTTGACCTGCTGAGCTGTTCTCCGAGCCCTTGGCAATATCCAACTAGTGTATTGGAAGTAAAGTTAACAAGAATTGCAATACTCAATCCTGGACCTCTTGTACGAAGTGGGAAAATTTCTGAAATCATCAACCAACCAATGGGACCAAAAGATGCTTTGATAGCATCCAACGTATAACAATAATGAAATTACTTCCACAATAGGTGCATTCCCAAGAAAGCATAGTAAGCTGTAAGTAAGAATAATGATACCGCCATGCCGCTTACACCTGTGATCAACAATGGTCTCTTACCAAGCTTGTCGACTTCTGAAAGAAAACCTAGCCTGCACCGATTATGAGGGCTTTCAAATTGCTTCCCTGATTATACTCAATTGAATCTGCAAATGATGCTAGTTAATTTGAGATCAGACTGAACAGCCCCAACTCTTCCCGTCAAAACTTTATGATACAATGGCAATTAGAATGCGCACACAAGGATAAATCACTAATCAAAGAACCCTCCTTTTTGGAATTAAATAACACTGGTAATCAATATCATGTGCCCATATTTTAGAATTTGCTTCTCTATAAGGCGGACAAATCACATATAATAATTCAAAATGTAGGCTCCACAGGTGCTCCCAAAAATGAGCTACGATCATATTCGGCCACTAGTCTTCATCCATTGGAACTTCTGGAACATCCCACCTATCTTCTTCTATTGTTTTGTTAATAACAGAAACTGGAGAAACAGTAGACATGAGAATGTCGCCTTCTTTCTCGCCTCGATTTCGACTATTCCTCAATTCTCTCAGGATTTCAGGGGTCACCAAGTAATGCTTCTGATGTCGAACCAAGTTTTCCAATTCATCCTTCTGCTGCTTCATCAATTCATTCTTGTATCTCTGGACAAATGTGAGAAGGGATTGGTGCCATATCACCGGCATGATACGTGTTTCATTAAAAAATCTCTTGAAGTGTTCAAAAACAGCATCCAATACTCGATATGGTAAAGCGTACTTTTTGTCCAAAAGAAGCTTTATAAAGTAACTGTTTGTGCCACAGTACTCCATCTCTGCTATTTTCACTGTCAACACCTGCGACTTTTCCTGGCAAACGTTCATTGAAATACAAAAGGGTCTCGATAGCTTTCGATTTGATGACATACGAGTGACAAGAATAGTCCCAGCGTGGTTAAGCATGTTTCTTCTCCAACTACAAAACATGGTAACAGCTTTATTTGTTTCGCTTGTCTCCAGCTCTCTCGACTCAATGGCGAATCCTCCTAGCTTTCGGACATAGCCATCTTCTCCTCGACTGCAGATGAATGGCGTTAGGGTTTGGTGCTCTATTTCAAATGATAAGACGCCAAAAGAGGAGACCACATCCCCTTTTTATACTCCCGCCAATGGTTGGTATCCGCACGGGCTTTGGAGTGGTTTTCAATACAGCGTCTCACAAATGCGGATGTATCAGAAGTGGACACGTTGGATGATGGTTTTTATTCCGCGACCACCAACCGTCATTATCTCCTGAGCATGTGAGCGACGCGGGATGAATTAAGGACCGTAGATCTCTCCTTCATTGTTATTAGCCTTTCGTTCCTTTGAAAACAATCACACACATAATGGTAAAACGATCCTTCTATTGTTTATATACCCGTAACTTTCAATATATACCAAGCAATAAAGGAATAGGAAGCTTTAAGCCTCGGCGCTAGAGTGATGGAGGATACATGTGGCCTTCTTGGTTTGGCATTTGGTCTTGTGGTGAGCCCTCGGTGTTGGGCGTTTAATTTTCTTTTTTCTCCTTTTTAAAATTAAATTCTTGGCATATTCACCAAAGTTATATTCATAGAATTTAGACTTTAATCTAGAATATAAAATTAAAACCTCACTTTCATAAAATTTTAACTTTGGCCAAAAGTTAATTAAATACTCCCCTCCATACTTAGGTAAATCATTGAAAATTTAAAAGCCTTTTCTTCATAAAGCTTTTGGGCAGGCCATATTATAAAAATCAATGTTCTTTTCATAAAGATGAAAATCTTATGCAAATATTCTAGGTCTCTCAAAGGTTGAGTTCACAAACCTATAGGTATAGTAAAACCATTTTTTCTCTTTATGAAGATTTTGCTTCCCTTCTTTTCTCAAACATATTTCCTTTTGTAACTTTGATATCTACACTCGAGGACAAATGTTCTTTCTCGACCAACTTTGAGACCTCCCTTATGCAAACTGATCTATTTTTGCACCATCAATGTCGTCAGAAGATAATTCACCAAGAATTTTATTGAGTGTCAACAACTGGCTCCTACTGGGGATGCTGTCCTCCCAGCGAGGCAGCAAAGAACACCGTAGACCATGTGCCTGACCTGGGCGGCTCCCAACCTTGACAACTGCAACCTGTAACCTGTATCCCGTATCCTGTACCCTGTAAACTGTAACCTATAACCAGTCCTCCATCCAAAAAATGAAGCTGAAAACCGATAACTGCTGAAAACCGAAAACATATATGCTGGAAATATACTGGAAACAACGCTGTACATACTGAAAAAAAATGTTTGCCGGGCAAACTTATTCCTCCTACCTACCCTACTCTGCTGAAACGTGACTGCTAAATCAAATGACACAAAAGTGCCAATGAAGCCAATCTAATAACTGACCATCTGCTCGACTATGGCTTGCATTCCTTTTGAGTGAGTAAGAAAGACAGAAAACAAACCATTCCAAACATTCTCTGATAATGAGTTCATGTCCCACAAATGTTAGAAAATTCATTTTCCCCTCAGACCGTAGTAAATTAGCATAAGGATCTTCAAAAGTTTGAAATATTATCTCATCTTGAGATTCAACAAGAATGGAAATATCTCTTTCCAGTTGACCTGCAAAACTACTCAGCTGTGGATTTATGAGAGTGCATAGGGGGGCATGATATTCTAATACCTGCGTTTCGACTACATCCTCCTCAAGCATGAGCGGCTCTGTTTCCCTTTTTGGTATGCTGCTAAATTTCCTACGAAGGCGATTTCTATATCGGAGGAAGAATTAGCAGATCCCGTAACGCTCTCACTTATCTTGTACTGCGCTAATTAAGCAATATTGAATAGCCATCCCAAGCATGAATATATATATGAATATATATGATCGGCTCCCTAAAACACCCATATCAAAATTCAAGAGACATCTGATAAACGAAAATGGCGTAGGCACTGTAGAGCCAACTATTTGGTACTTCCCAACTTCGTCCCTCTCTTCCCCAGAGGCTCACAAGTAGGACCTGATTACAGTATCGTGACCAGCATAGTGGCTGGTAGCCTGGATCGTTACTAGCACGAGACAGTTCCCGATCGAAGCTCAAAGAGAAGAACGGAGACAGTTCCAGCATAGTTGACAGATGGATATCAATATTTCTTTCGACTTTAATCCATCGATCGACCGACGACTGGTGTATATACCAATACCACTGATGTCCAGCTGCTGCCGCCGTGTCATTGATGGATATATTACTTCCGTTGCGCTCTCATGAAAGGAGACTTAGTCATATACCGTATCATAGTATAGTCTTTTAGGATGTCACTATCCACTGCAAGTTATAATTACTCTAATAATTGTCCCGGCTGGCTGGAGGCGGCTAATTTAAGTAGGTGGCACTTAATAGTTATTTGATGGCTATACAGAGATAAACATTCAGAGTGGAAACCCTATTTTTAACCAGACTAGTAGCTACTGAACAACATGGAATACCGGAGTATATTGACTTTATTTATTCTTTTATTTTGGAAAGATATATAAAATAGGAATAAAACCTACATAGTCCATTCAGTGTTGTTACCTGGGTACCAAATTCACGTGACCAAATTTTAGATGTTGTTCTTGCCACCATTCGTCAACATTCTTCTCCAAATCTTTGGAGAAGAAGAAATTAAGTGTCTTGATATGGAAGTACCAAAATTATGATGCCACTATCCTATAAATGTTTGAATTGTATGATGAAATCACACATGTAATCCTCATGCAATGTGAGGAATAATAGGGAGGATCAAAAAATTCAATACAAATGAGAAAGAATTTTCATCCCATTGTGATGGCATTGCAACAAGGAAAAAGGAAGCATGTTTGTCATCTATGAGACATGTTAATGTACCTGGATGACCAAATGTGTATTTTAGGTGGTGAATGTATAACCATGTTGTTGAGAGAGGCTCACACTTCTGAATTAGTAGGGTATTTCAAAGCAGTGAAGAAACTATTGAATATGCAAAGTATGCATTTTGATGTTGCCAAAGCAAATTCATGTTTGTGTGTTGTGTTGTACTTCCAAGCCAACTAATAGAAAGCTAATCTTGCATACACCATTTCTTGTTGTAATTCATCCTTGGGACAACAACTCAATGATTTTCTCGAGGATTGCCAAAGACCAATCATAGGAACAACTATATGTTGATGGTATCCAATCGACTTAATAAGATTAACTAACTAGTTTTTGCAAGAAGTCCATCGTTGGACAAGAGACAACCAAGATCCTAGTTTTTTAACTCACCTAGGTACACTTTGGATTGCTGAAATTTGTCATCATGAATAGAGACGGTAAACTCCTAAGATACCTCTAGAAGGCATTGTGGGACATGATGTATACTTCTAGAAGGCATTATGGGGCATGATTGACACGAAGTTGATCAAGATAAGATACGATAATTTTATTAATGTCCATCAAATGATCACAAAAGTAGGTTAATGGAACTGTGTGGTACCATGAAGTCAACACAAAGTGGAAGAACTAAGGCAACTCCTATTAAAAGAAAGAAGTATAAATCTAACCTAAAAACCAAAAAGAGCTAACTCTATATAGAAGTACGACATTTCACCTCATACCAATGGGTGGACAAAAGTAGTGAATCGAACCCTTGTTCATTTCCTCATGAGATAAAACTAAAAGCATCCCAAGGCCTAAGATGAGATCCTCCAATATATTCAACATTGTTACAACTAGGTTAACCACACTTAAGCAACAAATGGCTCTCTCCAATGTTTCTTTTTCTACTTCTCAAGGTTGTTTAGGCACATAGAATATGCACTCTCTCTCTCTTTACATTTTAATTTATTGTTTTCAAAGATGCATTAACACAACTTATTATCACTTCATTTTATATATTTACTTCTACATCTTCTTTAGCCAAGTTTGGCCACTCATGCAATGATATTTAAATTTTATTTTAAATTAAGATATGCAATATTTTAATAGCAACAAATAACAAGTTAGGATTATATAGTTTGCTTCTTATTTATTCGAGGACCCTCAAAAAGTATTTCCATGGATTTATTAGGAGTTTTTCCAAAGGCTAGACATGGAAATGACTATATGCAAGTGATTATTGATAGATTCAATAAGATGGAATTTTTTTTGGCATTCCATGAGATAGTCATAATATGCCATATGCACTCTTTGGTAGAGGCACAAGCCCAATATAATCCAAAGTGTAACAAAAATATATAATAACTGTAAAAGATAAAAGATATGGTGATATGCAGTCAAGATGACTACCATAATGGACATGACTCTACATAATAATTATTAATATAAATAGGTATATTACATGCCCTCCCATCTAGGAAGGACTCATCCTCAAAGCACAAGAGGAAACAAAATGAAAATATCATCAAAGCTCAGAGTTAGCTTGATGTAATGTGGAAGCATCAATCTATCCTATATCAACTTCTATCGAAAACATCTTTGATATGATTCTTTGTTTAGAGAAATGTCGATATTGGTAAGATGATTGTTTAGAGCGTTGACCGTCTTGATTGGAATTATCTGAAGGTTTTAGGGTTTACATGGAATATTTCAGACAATGGGAGAAGAAGAATAGAGAAGATAAAATGTGGAAATCACTTTGTATATTATTCATCAATATCATAACAATATATTATACACCTTCCATGGAGAAAATCGAATGCCTTGGAGGCAATTCGGAAATAGAAAAAAAGAAAAGGCTAAGAAAAGACAAAAAAACCCCTAGGTGGCAAAGCAGTTTCCAAAACTGTACTAGAGGCTCACGAATTGGCTAAGTATGGTATGGTATGTGGAATACCTGGACAACATGGTTGTTGATCAGGGCAACATGCCAACTTTTTAGGGTGACTGAACTGGGATCTTTTTTGGGCTTACTTGGTTATCTGCTTCTTTCTGTTCCCGTGATGAGGAGATTGAAGACCTTTTTTGTTTCTTTAATGTAAAGCTGGAATGGTACTAAAGTTCTAAGATGTTTCAGTAGGTTTTATCCTTTATGGACAATGCTAGACTGTATATGCAGAACTGTATCTAGTTCTTTCACAACCGGATGTAACTTTGATTTTATACTTAAAATATCAAATTACAATTACAACTGAGTCCCCCATAGCTATGAGGAAAGTTACCTTGATTGAAATGCAAGTTTTAATCCATAAAAAATAATACCTATTTTTACTTGATTATTTCTGATTTTCCCAAAACCACACTCATAATTAAGTTCTTCATTTCTACCAAAATCAAAGATGACCCTACACATGCCACCCCTAATTTCAAATTGATATTGAATCATTATCATTTCTTTAAAAAAAATCAAATACAAATACAATTTAAAAAAAAAATTGACATTAACAATGATTGTTTCTAAACATAATTCATCTAGTATATAATTAAAAAGCAAATATCTTTTAATGGTTTAAATTTTTACACTCTACACATTAATGTATAATAATTTTTTCCATGGTCTTATTTCTTCAGTTCTCCAATTTTTCACGGTATATGATTTTTCACTTCCTCATAATCATGTCGGGATTTGCATGACTACCGCTTGCTAAAGAATGATGGTAAAGTGTCACAATTGTTTTTATCTAATTATTATTATTTATATATTTTATTAATTTATTATTATTTTTATTATTATTGATAATAATAATAATAGTTATTATTTCTCATTAAAATCAATTTTATTTTATTGTACTTTTAAAATAGTAAATAATAATTATTTGTTTTTAAATTTTATTTTTATGTTCGAAAAGTTTTAAAAGAGGCATTCCTAAATTATCATAACTGCGACAAGTTAAAAAGTTAAGAATATCACTATTATAACAAATATTGAAATTGCAATTTAATGTGGGTGTACACATGACATTCTAAGAGAAAATAATTTTCATTGTCAACCCTCTTAGTGGCACAATACCACAAATTCATTCATTCCATAATCCGAAGAGGTGCATTCTACAACCCAATAGGGGGATGTGTAACGCCTTCCGTGCTCATCATGGAGCTGACATGCATCCTTTATAAAAAAATAAAAAAAATAATAAAAAAAACATGTCGGTTCAAATTCAATTTAAAACATTTAAACTGACATATATATAAAACTACACAAATTAGATAAGTGTTGCAATATTTTCACTATTTTCAATATAATAACTTCTTTCTTGATTTCCTAATGATTTAGATAAAACTTAATTAATTTTCTTTATACCAACCTCATATATTATTTATTTTCACTAAAAATATATATATTAATTTAAAAATAAATAGATCATAATATTATATTATCATAAAATACTAAAAATAATAATAATTATTTTCGTACACGATTTAAGGTTGGTACAGAGGTAGAAAAATCAGAGTCTGATTGTTTAAAACTTTGTTTCTTCCATCTCGATGGAGACCTTTTTACTCTTCTCTCAGTTTACAAGAAGTGGGAGGATAAATGAAAATTCAGAAGGAAGAAATGGTGCTGGGAAAACAACATTAATGCCAAATCCATGGTAAGATGTAAAGATGATATCATAAAAACTTCAAGTTGTCTCTTGAAGAGGTTCCGTGGAAAGAATAATTACAATTTGCATTCCCTTGTTGCTACATTTCAACAAACTTCCAACATCTACCGGCTTGGTATAGAGGTAGACCATCATAAAAGAGAAATCCAATTTTTTTAGATATAGAGAAAATACACCAGGAATTTGAGAGGATGGAAGATGTATTGAACTATGAAATGCAGATGGGTGCTAAAATAATCACTGACACAAAGCGCATTGAAGTATACATTGTGTTTGGACATAATTCTCATGTAACAAGAGAAAAGATTGGCATTCTATGTAATGGGAAGTTTTATTATGAGGTGAATGTGGAAGAAGACGCTGAGTTTTTAAAGCTTGTCATTTATAAACACTTATTCTCTCATGTTGACATGTCCAAAAGTTATTCATCTAACAAGTTAAATGATGGTCTCTATGGGATAGGCTATTATGAATCTTTAGGAAATGTGAACTTAAAGAGATTCTTATTATTTTTCTATTGGAAAGCTAGCGACTGCTAGCTTTCCTTGTAGCATAAGCATGTGTGCAGTCGCTAGAAGAAAAATTCTTATGCTACAAGTAAAGCTAGCAGTTGCTGGATTTCCTTGATATTTTGTCATGTGTTTATTTCAAAATAGAGCACATGGCACAAGCTCAAGGAATAAGCTAGCAACCACGAATCACCATGGACAAGATTTTTCTATTGGAAAGCTAGCGACTGCTAGCTTTCTTTCTAGCATAAGTATGTGTTATTATCCTAGAAGGAAATGCTTATGCTAGAAGGAAAGCTAGAAGTCGCTAGCTTTCCTTGATCTTGTGCCATGTGCTTATTTGAAAATAGAGTACATGATACAAGTTCAAAGTATAAGCTAGCAACCACCAATCACCAAGCCCAGGGTTTTTCTATTGGAAAGCTAGCGACTGCTAGCTTTCCTTCTAACATAAGCATGTGTGTCATGCTAAAAGGAAATGCATTTGCTAGAAGGAAAGGTAGCATTTGTTAAAAATAGAGTACATGGCACAAGCTCAAGGTATAAGCTAACAACCACCAATCACCATGGACAGGTTTTTTGTATTGGAAAGCTAGCGACTGTTAGATTTCCTTCTTGCATAAGAATGTGTGTTTATGATAGAAGGAAATTCTTATGCTACAAGGAAAGCTAGCAGTCGCTAGCTTTCTTTGATCTGTTGCCATGTTCTTATTTCAAAATAGAGCACATGGCACAAGCTCAAAGTATAATCTAGCAACCACCAATCACCATGGACAGGATTTTTCTATTGGAAAGCTAGCGACTGCTAGCTTTCCTTCTAGCATAAGTATGTGTTATTATCCTAGAAGGAAATGCTTATGCTAGGAGGAAAGCTAGCAGTCGCTAGCTTTCCTTGATCTTGTGCCATTTGTTTATTTCAAAATAGAGCACATGGCGCAAGCTGAAGGTATAAGCTAGCAACCACCAATCACCACGGACAATGTTATCAATTGGAAAGCTAACGACTGCTAGCTTTCCTTCATGGCTAGAGTTTTTCTATTAGAAAGCTAGCAATTGTTATCTTTCCTTCTAGCATAAGCACATGTGTGCTTATGCTAGAAGGAAATACTTATGCTAGAAAGAAAGCTAGCAGTCGCTAGCTTTCCTTTATCTTGTGCCATGTGCTTCTTTCAAAATAGAGCACATGGCATAAGCTCAATGTATAAGCTAACAACCACCAATCACCATGCCCAGGGTTTTTTTATTGGAAAGCTAGCGATTGCTAGCTTTCCAATAACATAAGCATGTGTGCCTATTCTATGTAATGGGAAGTTTTATTATGAGGTGAATGTGGAAGAAGACACTGAGTTTTTAAAGCTTGTCATTTATAAACACTTATTCTCTCATGTTGACATGTCCAAAAGTTATTCATCTGACAAGTTAAATGATGGTCTCTATGGGATAGGCTATTATGAATCTTTAGGAAATGTGAACTTAAAGAGATTCTTATTATTTTTCTATTGGAAAGCTAGCGACTACTAGCTTTCCTTGTAGCATAAGCATGTGTGTAGTCGCTAGAAGAAAAATTCTTATGCTACAAGTAAAGCTAGCAGTCACTGGCTTTCCTTGATCTTTTGTCATGTGTTTATTTCAAAATAGAGCACATGGCACAAGCTCGAGGTATAAGCTAGCAACCACCAATCACCATGGACAAGATTTTTCTATTGGAAAGCTAGAGACTGCTAGCTTTCTTTCTAGCATAAGTATGTGTTATTATTCTAGAAGGAAATACTTATGCTAGAAGGAAAGCTAGGAGTCGCTAGCTTTCCTTGATCTTGTGCCATGTGCTTATTTGAAAATAGAGTACATGATACAAGTTAAAAGTATAAGCTAGCAACCACCAATCACCATGCCCAGGGTTTTTCTATTGGAAAGCTAGCGACTGCTAGCTTTCCTTCTAACATAAGCATGTGTGTCATGCTAAAAGGAAATGCATTTGCTAGAAGGAAAGGTAGCATTCGTTAAAAATAGAGTACATGGCACAAGCTCAAGGTATAAGCTAACAACCACCAATCACCATGGACAAGGTCTTTGTATTGGAAAGCTAGCGACTGTTAGCTTTCCTTCTTGCATAAGCATGTGTGTTTATGATAGAAGGAAATTCTTATGCTACAAGGAAAGCTAGTAGTCGCCAGCTTTCTTTGATCTGTTGCCATGTTCTTATTTCAAAATAGAGGACATGACACAAGCTCAAAGTATAACCTAGCAACCACCAATCACCATGGACAGGATTTTTCTATTGGAAAGCTAGCGACTGCTAGCTTTCCTTCTAGCATAAGTATGTGTTATTATCCTAGAAGGAAATGCTTATGCTAGGAGGAAAGCTAGCAGTCGCTAGCTTTCCTTGATCTTGTGCCACGTGTTTATTTCAAAATAGAGCACATGGCACAAGCTGAAGGTATAAGCTAGCAACCACCAATCACCATGGACACTGTTATCAATTGGAAAGCTAACGACTGCTAGCTTTCCTTCATGGCTAGAGTTTTTCTATTAGAAAGCTAGCAATTGTTATCTTTCCTTCTAGCATAAGCACATGTGTGCTTATGCTTATGCTAGAAGGAAATGCTTATGCTAGAAAGAAAGCTAGCAGTCGCTAGCTTTCCTTTATCTTGTGCCATGTGCTTCTTTCAAAATAGAGCACATGGCACAAGCTCAAGGTATAAGCTAGCAACCACCAATCACCATGGCTAGGGTTTTTCTTTTGGAAAGCTATCGACTGACAACTTTCCTTCTAGCATAAGAATGTGTGGTTATGCCAGAAGGAAATGCGGATGCTAGCTTTCCTTGATCTTGTTCTGTGTTCTTCTTTCAAAATAGAGCACATGGCACAAGATCAACGTATAACCTATCAACCACCAATCACCATGCCCAGGGTTTTTTTATTGGAAAGCTAGCGATTGCTAGCTTTCCAATAACATAAGCATGTGTGCTTATTCTATGTAATGGGAAGTTTTATTATGAGGTGAATGTGGAAGAAGACGCTGAGTTTTTAAAGCTTGTCATTTATAAACACTTATTCTCTCATGTTGACATGTCCAAAAGTTATTCATCTAACGAGTTAAATGATGGTCTCTATGGGATAGGCTATTATGAATCTTTAGGAAATGTGAACTTAAAGAGTTTCTTATTATTTTTCTATTGGAAAGCTAGCGACTGCTAGCTTTCCTTGTAGCATAAGCATGTGTGCAGTCGCTAGGAGAAAAATTCTTATGCTACAAGTAAAGCTAGTAGTCGCTTATGCCAGAAGGAAATGCTTATGCTAGCTTTCCTTGATCTTGTTCCGTGTTCTTCTTTCAAAATAGAGCACATGGCACAAGATCAACGTATAACCTATCAACCACCAATCACCATGCCCATGGGTTTTTTATTGGAAAGCTAGTGATTTCTAGCTTTCCAATAACATAAGCATGTGTGCTTATGCTAGAAGGAAATGCTTATTCTAGAAGAAAAGATAGCAGTCGCTAGCTTTCCTTGATCCTGTACCACGTGCTGATTTCAAAATAGAGTACATGACACAAGCTATAGGTATAAGCTAGCAACCAACAATCACCATGCCCAAGGTTTTTCTATTGGAAAGCTAGCGACTACTAGCTTTCCTTCTAGCATAAGCATGTGTGCTTATGCTAGAAGGAAATGCTTATGTTAGAAGGAAAGCGAGTAGTCGCTAGCTTTCCTTGATCTTGTGCCATGTGCTTATTTCAAAATAGAGGACATGGCACAAGATTACGGTATAAGTTAGCAACCACCAATCACCATGGCTAGGGTTTTTTTATTGGAAAGCTAGCGATTGATAACTTTCCGTCTAGCATAAGCATGTGTGCTTATGCTAGAAGGAAATGCTTATGTTAGAAAGAAAGCTAGCAGTTGCTAGCTTTTTTTGATCTTGTGCCATGTGTTTCTTTCAAAATAGAGCACATGGCATAAGCTCAAGGTATAAGCTAGCAACCACCAATCACCATGCCTAGGGTTTATCTATTAGAAATCTAGCGACTACTAGCTTTCATTCTAGCATAAATATGTGTGCTTATGCTATAAGGAAATGCTTAGGATAGAATGAAAGCTAAGAGTCACTAGCTTTCCTTGATTTTGTGCCATGTGCTTATTTCAAAATAGAGTACATGGCACAAGACCAAGGTATAACCTAGCAACCACCAATCACCATGCCCAGGGTTTTTCTTCTGGGAAGCTAATGAGTGCTAGCTTTCTTCTAGCATAAGCATGTGTGCTTATGCGAGAAGGAAATGCTTATGCTAGAAGGAAAGCTAGTAGTCGCTATGTATTAGTAGTCGCTAAGCTAGGAGTCGCTTATAATTCAAAAAACTTCTACTATGTATTAGTATACTAATAGTGGCATCAAGTAGCATTGCTTGGGATTTTGTATTACTCTAGTTCCATAAAGATGTTATTCTTCACTAATCTACAATATAGGTTTAGATGACACCAAATAACTATTTTCGGGAGTACTTAAAATAGGGATGACTCCAATCAAGGATATTTGAATTTACTTTGAACAATTGATACAAAAAATAAATCTCAGTGAGCCATGATTATACAAACTTCCATGATCAATCATGGTTGGATTCCAACCTACTAAATAACTACCTTCAATACTATTACAAGTTCCATGATTATACAAACTTGCATGATCGATCATGGCTGGATTCCAACCTACTTAATAACTACCTTCGATACTATTACAAGTTCTTAAGTATGGAAAATTTTTAGACATTTTTACCAGTTTTTCTAAGAATAGTTTTGTGTTTGTATTAAGATTATATACATTGATAACCAATCTTGTTTTGATTACGCTTTGTAGCTCCATCATAATTTATATGTAAAGTCCCTTTTGGCGGTGGGGACTAAATGGTGGGGAACAATGTTTAATTTGCACAACAAAATGATGCCATGCCCTTTTTAGCTATTACAAGTACATTATTTTTTTGTAGATTGTGTTTTGCCTAAAATATAAGAGCACACTTTACATGGTTTAACCTTAACTACAAATTATAATTCAATTGTGTGTTACAGAATTTGTAGGAGCGACAATGGAAAGTATAATTTTCACAAAAGGGGACTATGTTGACCTCCTGGTTAATGGTCAAGTTATTGGGCTAGGAAAGGTTGAATCTACAGAAGTTGGAACTTATTATGGTGGAGGAAGGGTTGTTGCAGGTTATGTTATGGTCTTGATAATTGATGTCACTCAACCACATTTGATTGTGGAATATGTTGATGAAGGGGACACACATCCATGGAGGACTACAGATTTGAGGCACACCATAGGTAAATCAAATACCAAAGCATGTGTTAAGAATTATTCATAGTTTATTGAATGTTTTTTTGAGAAAATACTAAGTTTGTTATGTTTGGTGTACAGGTGCAAATGTTTGTTCAACATTTTCTATTGGAGACAAAGTAGATCTTTTACAACATGGAGTGAAGGTGGGTGAGGGCTCCATATTCAATACAGAGCTTGGGAATAAGGTTCATGGAAAGATTGTAAAGAAAGGATGCATAGTGGTTAGAATTGAGAAGGTGTTAAAAAATGATGCTCCTTTACCACATCCAACTGGATTTGAGGAAACACTAGGGGCTGCAATAGAATCTTATGAGATTTGGCCAGAAATAGATTTGAAACCTCATTGTGAAGATCAACCCATAAATATTCCACAAGATAGGGCTGCATTCACATGTACAAGGGTTTCTCTTACACATGGATGCATAGGAACAATTATGTGCATTGCGAAAGGAATGATAGTTAATGTCCATGAGGATGACATGGTTGTGGGTGAAACACTAGGTGAAGATAACTTTGGTGTTTTTGTGGAAGAGATACATGGGTATTGTGAAATATGCAAGATTGGGGATAGGTCTATACATGGATTGGTTAGATGGCCAATACATAAATTGGTGGACAACATAGGTGAGATGTTAAGGGTCAAGACAAAGTACAAAGAGCCACCCATGGAAATGCTGATATGGGATGTTATAGAGGATACAAGTCCTTTATACCAATGGGATGGGGATCTTTATAATAAAAAATATCAAGATGTCAATGTTCTTAATGCATCGAGGCCATATAAAAAGATTAAACGAGCTATGACAAGAGAAAAAGTTGCAAAACGTCAAACCAAGATGGATAAAGAGAAAGAAGTTCGACTTTTGGCTGCAGATGAATGTTGTAAACAAGATTGTCTTCAACATGTGGATAGGAATGCCATTGCAAATGCTAGAAGGGATATGGAATGCAAAGACAAAAATGGTATCAGGGAATTTGTATTGAATTCACTTGTTTCAAACACTATCATGTCAAAGAGCCATGGCCATGGCCTACCTCCTATTATTAGAAAAGTAAAGGACATGAGATTTGATGGTAATGTTATTTGTAAGAAAGCATGGTACAAGATACATAAGATTCCTCAAAGCACCTTCTATAGCTACCAACATAATTTTGAACAAGGACATATGGAATCCATTCATGGTAACACCAATACATGTAAAGCACGTGCACATACTGTGGCGGCCATAGAAATACTGCATAAAATTGTAATGGACAATTCAGATTTTTCGCCAAACCAAACACGTCAAGTCGAAGCAGATGGAACTTCTTCTCCTCTAAGATTGTTGCCTTCGACTTACACACAAAGCTCTTTGTTAAAAGAGATCAATGTGGGTTTGGAAAAGCTCAATTGTCCATTAATATCACAACCAACAATGAGCAAGATTTGGAACACTCATTTTCGAGACGTGGCATTCTCAAAGAACACCAACTTCAGTAAATGTGGTGAATGTATTGTGTTGAAAGCACAAATGAAGTCAGCAACTACAAAAGAGTTGGAAGAAACGGCACGCGCTAGATTGAACAAACATAACAAGATCGTTATGTGCGGAAGACATTGCTACTATGCCCACAGAATCATGTCAGAGAGGTTTCCAAAGGAGTATTTGAGTATTATCCATGATAAAATGGATAAAACAAAGACTTCAATTCCAAGGCTACGCGTCAAATCAAAATCTATTGTAGGAATAAACTTGGGTTTGTCATTGACAGGTATGCTAACACATGGGCATAAGACAGGAGGTTTTGGTCATTTCTCCCTACCATTTGTACATATGGGATCACAATTTACCATTACATCACTTGCTAAGTGCTTAAGGGACCTTGAAGACCCACATCTTGATATGTATGGTGATCTTCTTTATGAGAGTGGAAGTTCAAGAAACCCACTTTCAAATGCATTACTTGACACCTCTATTTACTCAAAATGTAGAGTGTACAAGGATGAATTTTTATCTCATGGAAGATTAGAAAATCAAGATATTGATTTTAAACCTCTTCCTCCACATTTATTGTTACAATTGGATAATGCAGCAAGTGATAATAAAAATCGTTATCTTTTCATGTTTCTATCACTTCTCACTGCACTTGGTGTCTTCATCACTATTGAGGTTGGGTTCTTGCTCGTGGGACACACCCATGAAGACATAGACGGGACCTATGGGAGAATGTCTTCCAGCTTGAAAAGTAAAGATATATATTCTCTACCTGAGATGATGGATACATATCGCAAAATTGAAGAAAAAAGAGTGTTTCCACCTAAACTGATTGATAAGGTGTATGACTTCAAAAGCTTCCTTAATGAATACATCAAGGAAGGAAAAAATGCACTAGTTGGACATCTTAATGTTCAGTACTTCCAATTTCTTGTACTCAATGATGTTCCGGTATTAAGGTATAAAGAATCCATAAGAGATGTTGAGTGGTCAGAACCAGTTGAGTTATGGAATACAGACGATGAAGGTCGATCTAAACTGCCCATAGGGAAGCCATCTTTCTTACATCCCAAAGAGAATGAAATCTATTTAAAAGAACTAAAAGAAGGAATAACATCATACATAAAAATGTGGAAAGACACAATGGGTGGTGAGGATTTGCCAATTGTTACACCAGAATGGAAAAATAAGGTAGAGTATTGGGAAAGAGTTCTTGATACTTTATATGAAGATTACAATGATCATGATTCATCTTCTGAGGATTTCTGGCCCAAGACAAGGCAAACTCCAGATGTTGGTCGTAATGCGCTTCATGCAATCTCAAATATTATGGATGGGGATTTTGATACTATGACAGGTGAACCTGTGTATGTTGGACCCAAGTGCAATAAGCCAAAGACAACATTCAACCCTATTAATGATGTTGAGAAAGGAAAGATGTTGCTAGTTAGATCAGGAAACGAGGAAGAAGGGGAGATGATTTGGATGGCAAAAGCCACCTCAAATATATTTCAAGATGATGAAAGTGATACTCTTCATGTTAAAGTTGATTGGTGGAAGCCCGGTTCAGGGAAATACAATGGAAAAGTATTAGAAGAATATTGGGTACCAAATCCTGATGACATAGAGCTTGGATCTATTCCAATTGATACCATAGTTTGGGCATGGATGGCTAAGAAAGAAAATTGCAAGAAGGCCAAGATAAATAAACATGGTGTACAAGCTGTCCTTGACCTACTTGAACGAATAACATGAGATTAGGTGGAGATGATTCATGGATGTAATTTTGTTCTTTGGAGGACCAATTAATACATGAAGAAACATTTTTCAATTTTTCTTGTATATTGAATATTCTCTTCAAATTTATTTGAGGAGTTTTATATTATTTGGTACAAATATGAAAATTTTGTTTAAATTGCAATGTATTCATGTGACGATACTTCATGCAAATTACATGACACCATGAAATATTAAACTTTCAATGATTTGTTTATATTAACATAACTTCTCCCATAACTTGGATAATCAAGTCCAATAATGCACTTAAAATCAATATCTTCTAGTTTTGGCCTATTAAAACTATATTGGAGTTAATTAGCATTGTTTTCAATGTAATACGTTCAAACACCAAACAATATCTAACATAGAAATTACAAATTCCAATGCTTTGTCTAGATCGACATAACTTCTCACTCCATCAAACTTGGATAATCAAGTTCAATAATACATTTAAAAGCATCATCTTCTAGATACGATCTATTAAAACGATAATGTTTGGAGTTAATTAGCATTGTTTTCAATGTAATACGTTCAAACACCAAACAATATCTAACATGGAAATTACAAATTCCAATGTTTTGTCTAGATCGACATAACTTCTCACTCCATCAAACTTGGATAATCAAGTTCAATAAAACATTTAAAAGCATCATCTTCTAGATACGATCTATTAAAACGATAATGTTGGGCTAGCTAATTCGTATTCTTTTCAATATAATACATTCAAACACTTCATGAATATATATTATAATAAAATAAATTAAACTGTACTACTTTGTTTCTATTCCAATTCATAACAAAATTATTTATTTTGATCATTAAAAAACACGCCTAGACTTATAAAATATTTTCTTTTGACATCTGTAAAATGTTTCCAATAAAAATTACCAATAAAAGTTCATAATAATTTGATTTTGATTGTTAAATGACACACACATACTTATAAAATATTTTGATTGTTAAATGCACTACCAATAAAAATTCATAATAATTTGATTTTGATTGTTAAATGACACACAGATACTTATAAAAAAAATTGATTGTTAAATGCACTTTTAATAAGTTTAGTGGGTTTTCACTTTTGTATTTGTAAGAAACAAAAATGTACTTCAATGTTTCTATTCTAATTCATTGATTTCAAATGTACCACACTTCTCGATCCATCAAACTTGGTTAATGGAGTCCAGTAAAGCACTTACACGCAACATATTATAGACTGTCTATAAAAACTTTATTATGGGAATAGCTAATTAATGTTTTTTAATGTAATATGTTCAAACATTTCAAAAATAAATACTGGACATACAACATATTATAGACTTTGTCTATAAAAACTTTACTATGGGAGTAGCTAGTTAATGTTTTTTCAATGTAATATGTTCAAACATTTCAAAAATAAATACTGGACACTTGCAATAACTAGAATGGGTTTTCCCTCTTTCTTCATGTATTTGAAAAAAAACCAATTGTACTATAAAATTTATATTCTAATTAATAATTTTTTTTTACCTTAATTGGTATACTTAGACTTTATCCAATACAATATTTTCTCTTGTTGGCTCTAAAATAGTGCCAACCACATATCATAATATATAGTATTGAATAATGAATATTTCTTTAAATGTTAGATGATTATATTTATATTATAAAAAGGAATCTAGGCTTAACCAATCAACATAATCCAAAGTAATAATTGATAGTTAACAATGTCCAAAACATGTAGAAACTTGTGGGCTCATAATAATCCCATAAAATGAAGGGAAAAAGTGAAGTGCCTAAGTACCTATTGTGCTATATACTTGACAAAAATGTCCTAAGGCATACAATAGACAATACATATAAAGGGAAGAAAATAAAATAGAGTATGACCTAATTTTCCATGTTGTTGCTCGTAGATATGTTATTGATTATTTTTCTAGTCAATATTCTAAATATTATTAGGGGTAGTGTCATCATCCACAAGTACAATATTACAATGACTATAGGAGCTAATACGTCTTCATGGTATTAGAGGTTTCACCTAATTCCTAGACATTTCCAGTTCTCGTTGTCTCTTGAAGTTGAGCAAAACCCCCCATGTTCTAGCCACCCATTATCAAGATTGAGAATTACTAAGTTATTATGCCAATACATAAATTTGTTATAGTAACAAACACATTGAGTGTTATGTCATTAAATAGATTTCTAGGTCACTTTAAAATGGCGACAATCTCTTACTAATATGGTAATTCAACACATGTACAATATATGCTTTATCAAATTATAAATAAAATGGTTAATACTTTCAACATACAAATAATGTCATTAGATAAATTAATAGGTAAGAAATATTAATACAAATTACAAATTATAATAATAAAATAATGTAAAGAATCTAAGTTTAAGCATAGGAAGATATGCTTCAAATTAATATAAATTTGATTTTATATAGCTTATAATGATAATATTGTAAAAAAAATGGTGAATATATAGATTGAAATGAGTGAATTAAGTAATTTTTAGGTTTTTCATTTTTTGAAAACTCAATCTTGTTGAAGTTCTAAATTCTAGATCCGTACTCGACAATACATATAAAGGGAAGAAAATAAAATAGAGTATGACCTAGTTTTCCATGTTGTTGCTTGTGTATATGTTACTAATTGTTTTTCTAGTCAATATTCTAAATATGATTAGGGGTAGTGTCCTCATCCACAGCTTCAATATTACAGTGACTATATGAGCTAATAATTTTTCATGGTATTAGAGGTTTCAGCCAATTCCTAGGCATTTCCAGTTCTTGTTGTTTCTTGAAGTTGAGAAAAAATCTCCATGTTATAGCCACCCATTATCAAGATTGGGAATTAATAAGTTACTATGCCAATACATAAATTTGTTACAGTAACAAACACATTGACTACTATATCATTAAATAACTTTGTAGGTCACTCTAAAATGGAGACAATCTCTTACTAATATGGTAATTCAACACATGCACAATATATGCTTTATCAAATTATAAATAAAATGGTTAATAATTTCAACATACAAATAATGTCATTAGATAACTTAATAGGTAAGAAATTTCTTGCAACATCTATTGTTCATGAGATGAGGTAAACCTTGATCAACTCAAATATTATTACAAATTAAAAAATTATAATAATAAAATAATGTAAGGAATCTAAGTTTAATATTAGGAAGATATGCTTCAACTTTATATAAATTTGATTTTATATAGCTTATATTGATAATATTATAAAAAAATGGTGAATATAAAGATTGAAATGACCGAATTAAGTAATTTTTTGGTTTTTCATTTTTTGAAAACTCAATCTTGTTGAAGTTCTAAATTCTAGATCCCTTGTATAATTCCAAATTTAATGAAATATGTGTTATCTGTTATATTCTTATTAAATTTAGTAATATAATTTTTATATAAATTATACATTCTCATTATGGATAGGGTTATTATATTTTCATTAAATTTAGTAATATAATTTTTATATAAATTATACATTCTCATTATGGATAGGGTTATTGCATATATTGTGGAGATATTGATTGATATTTGTCAAGCCGTGTTGGACTACATGCTCTCCACTCGGTGCTTGCTTCCATGTCGCCAACGGCGCTATGTTTCAACGATTAACGAGTGGTTCAGATGCTTTGGGTTCTTGGAAGGTGAGACAATAATTACGGGTTTCATTTGATCGTTCCGTGGCTTAATAATTCACCAAACAAACCTATTGTCCATCAACAGGACGACGTGCTTCTCTGTAGATTGCACGCATACTCGATTTATTAACGATTTTTGGGCAGCATCGTGTACAGTGTTCTGATGGCCCGATCGTATGTTGAATACGGCTCCGAAGTAGATGTGAACTTTGAACAATCATGAAACTAAAAGGTCAATGACAAAGAGACAAATTCTTGGTTTTGAAAAGAAATCTACGGTGCCAATTAAGTTCATGATTTGGACCTGTGAGCAGATACAAGATTGATCGAGTCAATGTACTGTCATTTCCATGCTCTTAGAGCGTATTCTTATTCCTGGTAAAAATGCATATTTATATGGAAATGTCATATATAGATATTCACAACAAGAAAATCCATCTTTAACGTCACAAGTTAGCATCACTTATATTTTTTGATGTAAATGTGGTGGTATTAGCATCACTTACATTTATGTGGTGTTAAAAGTAATGTTATCAACACCATTTATATTTTGTGGTGTTAAAGTGGTGGTATTAGCACCACTTATATTTTGTGGTGTTAATATGGTGTTATATTTGTTAATATTATTGAAAATTGAGTTTTACTTTTATAAGAAATGTCATGTTGGCAAGTACCATAAAGTGGTGCTAAGCTATTATTTCTACATGTACATGTACAAATAGGATTTAATTATGTGGATATGCACCATAAAAAAATTCACAAATAACTATTTTGAAAATAACTCAATTTAATATTTATTTATTTTTTCATCAATTAAAATAAATGATCAAAGATTAATTTATGAGTTTTTGCACCATACTTACAAGAAGTTCAAATATTTATATTTAGAATATTTAAGCAAATAAATTCATCTGATTCATTTATCAAGCTTTACACTAAAAGCGCAACAAGTTCAAAAAATATATTTGGAAAATAGCTCAATTCATTTATCCATTTTTTATATTATTTAAAGATATAAATACAATTGACAAATAAATAAAAACAACTACTTTTAATTTATTACTATTATAAAGTAGTAATAAAATTGTTTGAATTTAAATTTGATTATTCATTTAAGATATTTTTATCTTCTTAAATTTTTTTGATGGAAATTAGAATTATTATTAGGTTGTTAACACAAAACATGGGTCTTAGATCCATCTATATGATCAATGGAGAAAACCTGTGTAACCTAAGGCCCTAAAAGAAGCTTTTAGGAATCTAGGACCAAGAAAGACACCACAAAGGTCCCCACACATATTCCTAAGAGTATTCTTAGCCTCTAAGTACGGGCATTCACACTATTATAAGTTTTTAATCACTAGGGATAGGTCCAATGACCGGGAATCATAAGCATAAATAAATGTCATGTTGTCAACTACTATATAGTGGTGCTAAGCTCATATTTGTCACATGGACATGTACAAAAAGGATTTAATTATGATGATTTGCACCATAAACACAACATCACAAATAATTATTTTGCAATAACTTAATTCATTTTTTTTTTCATTTAAATAAATGCCCATGATTAATTTATGAGGTTTTAAACCATAATCACAACAAATTCAATTATTTGTTTTTTCCATTATTTAAACCAATAAGCTCATTCATTTATGAGGTGTTGCACCACAAACACAACAAGTTCACAAATAATTATTTCTAGATAGCTCAAGTTGACTATTCATTTTCAATATTATTCAAGCAAATAAATACCCATGATTTTTAAATTTGACAAATAATTAAAGACAACCATTTTTAATTTATTACTATTATAAAATATTAATAAAAATGATTTGAATTGAGATTTCATTATTTGATAGGGTATATTTTTATTGATATTATTAAATTTTCTAATGGATATTAATATCATTACTAGGCTAGATGATTCCCTCACGGATCCACTGAGCTAGGTCAAGCTGGTTCCAATTCTTGTCTCTCCCCCACCATTAGCTTCCCTACCCAGGGCTTGGATGCTCTCATGGCCATCCCGCTAGGAGGAGCAGGTGGCTCCTCTCAAGCGACTCCCGTCGTGGACCTGATATCCTCCAATAAACCCCCTGCCGTCAAGCTGAAGATTGGATCGGAGGAGATCCCCATCTCAGGGCTCGATATTCCTTCCAGCTCGTCCAAAGAATCCGCAACTGAAGAACCCAAAAAGGACCCTCCTAATACCAGAACATGCATTGCCAAGATGGCCGAACGGCCATGCATCACCCTTCCAACAGAACGCATCAATGCAAGAGCCCAAACAATAAGAGACCACACCCTCATTGGCATCTGGCCTACTGAGCAGGCCCTAAGAGGATAGATCTTAGCTAAATGGAAACCCAAATCCCACATTGATCTTCAAATGGGATCAAAGGGGTTTTCACTATCATCTTCCACCGGCTGGATGATAAAACCAGAGTCGAAGATGGGGGACCGTACTTTTTCAACTCTGCAGGACTGTAACTCCGCAACTGGACGGAAATGTTCATCTCGGACAAGGAAGACTTCACGTGGGAACCAAAGTGGATTCGCATGTACTCCTTGCCGCAGGAGTAATGGGATGAAGAGACAGTCAGAGATAAAGGAAACACCCTAGGAATCTATGTCAAATCGACTAAACATACAAGGATCAGTAAGTACACATATTACACTTGTATCTGTTTTTACATGCATATCGCTCATGCCCTTCCAGACTTTGTCATTCTAATGCATGAGGATGTTGAATGGATACAATTTATTGACTAAGAGCATGTCCCCTTCTGATGTTGTAAGTGTCATGAACATGGACATTTGTACCGATACTACCCCCAGAACCAGTTTGTGCCCATTGATCCGTCTGTTAAATAAAAATATGAAGAGGGTTTTCAAAAAGCAGGTAAGAAAATACACCATGGCCACAAACCCCCCAGCCCCCCAGAGGACAAAGCCTCGGGTAGGCCCGCTACCAGCAATAGCTTCACAGATATCGAAGAAACACCAAAGGATCCATCTGAAGGGGAAAAAATGAAGGCTCATGCCTTACACCCATTCTCAACTGGAATTGTACAAAGGCCAATGCTCAGATCAAGCAGTTGATCTCTCATACCCCCCAAGGACGGATCCCCTCGATACATCGGCTGCGACCAATAAGCAGGATTTGGAAACCCCTGCACAAAAATGTACCACAGGCCCTAAGATATTGATGTATGAAGAAAAGGGAGAGATCAACCTATGGAACATTGATCTCTTAGGTCTTAAAGAAGCATGTACCAAGAAATCATATGTGTTCCATCCCTCCAAGGCATATTCAAATATTAAAGGAAGCTCTGGCTCATTCTAAGGGACAGAACAAATTGGGAATTCTCAACACACCCCAAAAGGACAAACACAAAGCTCTTTAAAAGATAACAAGAAGCATGACTGCAAGACAGATTTTCAAAGGGTTAGCATACTTGGAACTAGGCTTGTTGAGTCAGGGAAATATGCTCTGTTAACAGAATTATTCCCCACCCTCTCTCCCATTTCTCAATAAAGCTTATTTTCTAGAATGTAAGAGGCCTAAACGAAACCTCAAAACATAGAATGTTGAAACGAAAAATCCTTTAGGATCTACCTTCTGTCCTCTTCCTACAGGAAACAAAGTGCTCTAGTTACACTCTCCAAACACTCATGGCCAAAATATGGAAAGGTTTCCATAGCATGGCCATTGACGCCACCGAAGCCTCTGGTGGCCTAGCCATTATTTGGAATCCCACCCTCATTTCACTAGGGGATTTCTCCTCAACTGCCCATTCCCTCTCAGCCTCTTTCCACCTCATTGGAACTAATATTTGTGGGCACCTGTTGAATTTCTATGGGCCCCAATCCCCTACCCTCAAACTCCATTTGATTGACTTATTTGTACTAGTTCACTTCCCAGCACCATGACTCCCCTCTCATCTTTGGGGGCAACTTCAACTTGATCACCTCCCTACAAAAGAAGAAAGGAGGTAGAAATACTCTTTCCAATGAGGACTCAGGTTTCAAAACCTTCATCAACAGATGCAACCTGTTGGATCTCAACACCTCTCAAGGATTTTTTACTTGTAACAATCGTCAGGGGGGAGAAAAGTGGATTGCTTCCTGGTCTCTGAAATGTCATCGACTTAGGAGGCCTCTTGATTGCCTCTATCCTTCTCGCAATAGGATCAGATCATTGGCTCATATCATTCTCCTGGAAATGTGTGGGAACTAAGCTCCTTCGTCCCTTCTGTTTTGAAAATTTCTACCTCTCTCATCCTGAGTTCCAAGACACTATCTACTCCTGGTGGACGGGGATGCAAATAGATGGGCGCTCTAAGATGGCCACAATGCAACAAAAGCTAAAAATTATTACAGCCAAAATTAGAAGTTGGAACCATCATACCTTTGGAAATATCTTCAAAGCTAAAAACGATATGGAAAAAGAGTTGGAAAAGATACAAGAAATAAACATGACTCAGGACCTCTCTGAAGCACACAAAACCAAGGAAAAAGAGATCTTTACCCATTGGACAAGAGTTGTGAGCAGGAGGAGATCCCGTGGAGACAAAAATCGAGAGTTCAATGGTTAAAAGAGGGTGAGCGCAACATTGCCTTTTTTCATCGTTCTACCATTCAACACCGCATCAACAACCATATCTCCATTCTTAAGGATGAGGATGGAACACATCTAGAGAACATGTGGACATCGAACAGGAGTTGGTTCGCTTATATAAATATCTTCTTACAAAAAATGTCCCCTCAAGTACTGAGGCTATTGATCAGGTCACAGCCAATATCCCAAAAATTCTTAATGATGTGGACAACGCAGCCCTAATGAATCTCATCTCTCTTCAAGAAGTGGAATCAACTGTAAATCAAATGGTGGAAGGAAAGGCTCCGGGACCTGACGGCTTCACCATTAACTTTTTCCCACCGTTGGGATATGCTAAAGAAAGAGGTGTTGGAGATGGTGGAGGAATCTAGGGAAAAAAATGGGTTCTTCCATCCCTCAATGCAAATTTCCTCACACTCATTCCAAAGGAAAATGGATCTTCTCAACCTGGTAAGTTCATACCTATATCCCTTTGCAATGTTGTTTACAAAATCATCACAAAAGTGATTGCCAACAGGCTCAAGCCTCTTCTACCGATGCTTATCTCCCCTAAGCAAAACTGCTACGTTGAAGGACGGCAGATCCTGGATTGCATCATCCTTTCCCATGAAGTCACTCATTCCCTGAAAGTCACTAAAACCCCTGGCATGCTCATCAAGTTGGATCTCTCTAAGGCCTTCGAAAAAATTAGGTGGGAGTTTATTGAAAGAATGCTTCTATATTTTGGCTTCTTCCAGGACTAGACTCGTTGATTCCTCTCCCTCACCTCCTCTTCCTTCTTATCAGTCTTAGTCAATGGCTCCTCATATTCTACTTTCTCCCCCTCCAGAGGTATCCATTAAGGAGTTTCGATATGACCCTTTCTCTTCATTCTCCTGGCAGAAGGTCTGGGCCGAATGATTTATGAAGATGTTAATGCTGGACTCATAAGAGGTCTCTCCATTCACAACATCCCCCCTTAACCTACCAACAATTTGTTTATGACAACCTTCGTTTTAGCCACCCCTCTGTCCAGGAATCTCGCAAGTTCAAAAAGGTCCTTCACCTCTTCTCGCAAGCCTCCGGAACCACCATTAATCTGTACAAATCCCAAATCTTCTTCTTCAACATGGATGTTGTCTCTCAGCGCAATGTGACCCGCATATTGGGCTTCTCTGCTTCCTCCCTCCCCTCCAAATACTTGGGTGTGCCTCTCACTGATTCAACCATTAAACATTCCTCCTAGAGGGAACTCCTGGATAAACTTGAAAGCAAAATCTCTTCTTGGACCTTCAAAACCTTGAAATTAGCCAGTCGTTTAACTCTTCTCAAGTCTGTTCTCGAGTCTATGCCTCTCTATCTCTTTTCCGTCCTCGCTTCCCCCAAATGGTTCCTCAAGTGTATCAAAAAGTTGCAATGCTCTTTCCTTTGGGAAGGGGACAACAATCACCACAAGTGGGCCCTTGTCAACTGGCGGACATTCTACCTACCAAAGCAGGAAGGAGGCCTAGGAATTCAGGATCTAGAGATAAACACTGAGATTCTCTCGACAAAAATTTGGTGGAGCTGGACCTCCAAGAATGCCACTTCGTGGGCTGAACTCTAGAATTTCAAATATGCTCCCAACTTGTCCACCTCTCAGCTCATTCACTATGATATGGACCCACCAGGTTCCCTTATCTAGAGGGCAGCCAATTGCCAAAGGGCCTTAATTAAACAACATAGTTTATGGGAACTCAGAGAGGGATCCTATGCGAATTTTTGGTTTGACTCATGGAAACAAATGACCAGCCTATGCAATCAAAATGATTCACTAGAACTTCAAACCTTCATGCAGAATAATGAGAGCCTAAAGGTGCGGGACTTTTGGACACTCTCTAACAATTCCTGCTTTAGAAGCTGGAAGGATCCCACACTCTAGGGCTTCATAGGGCAAGTTGATGATCTCTAGCACGAGTTACAGAGGCAAAAAATACACAATACTTAGGGTCCTGACATTATTAGATGAGGGCACAGGCTGAAAGGAGCCTTTACGATCAAGGAAGCTTAACACCTAAAGACTCAACGACAAGATGTGGGTCCTAATTAAGGATGCCAATGCCATTAGTGGTTTTGAGTAATATGTAGGTGTCTTAGGGCATTGGGAATGCATTTCTAGGGAAGAATACCATGCCCCTTTCCTTAAAAATAGTTAAGGCATTCAAAGTCATGAACACTTTCTTAAATAACCGTGCATGACTTCACAAGGGTATTTATGGCACTATGCATCTAAGTCTTGTGTCCTGGAGACTTAGACGTGATTATTGGAGGATACCTAAACCTTGGCCTAAAAAATAATCTTCAAGGCATATAGGGCTAAGTAGGTTACCTCCACCAATGACACATGGCCTATTGAGGGTATCATTGGCATATGATTGAGGATGTCGATTCCATTTGGGGGTATTGAGAATTATGTAGGTGTAATAGGGCCTTAGGAATGGAATTATAGGGAAGAATACCATTCCATTGGCCCTAAAGAAACCATTGATCCATCCATAGCAATGAAAAATGCCTCAGACCACAACACATGACTTTGCATGGGTATCAATTGTGATATCTATATATGTCTCGTTGTCTTGTAGTCTTGGACATGGTTAATGGAGGATACCTGAAGCTTGATCCCTAGGGCTAAGAAGGTTTCCTCCACCAACAATACATTGCCTCCTAAGGGTATTATTGGCCTATGATTGTTGATGTTTGTGCCATTATGTGGTTTTAAGAAATATGTAGATGTCCTAGCGCCATGAGAATGACATTCCATAGAATAATACCATGCCTTTGGACCTAAGGAAACCATGGAACTATGTATCCAAGGCCTTATGTATCTAAGTTCAAACCCCTTAAATTCCTTAACCCCTAAGTAAATATTTTGGGAATCTAGGTCTGGACACGACACCTAAAATCACCATGCATGATTTCTTGAGGTTATTATGCATCTACAAGTAAGGATATTTGTTCCCTTATGATGATTTGTAATTATGTATGGGTCTTAAGGATTTAGAGATGGTTGGGGTAGGAAAATCAGGCCTTAGTCACTAAAAGAAGCTTCTAGGCATCCAAGGCCATGACTAACACCTAAAAGCATAATGCATTACCTCTTGATGATATGTGTATCTTAGAGTGCTAATATGTGTGTCATTAGTGTTTTCTTAGGGTCCTAGGGTCTTGGACATGGTTTGAGGAGAATACTCGAGGTGCAAGCTATAAAATAAGCTTCTGGGAATCAAAGGCCATGAATGATGACTCAGAGCACCAAACATGATCTATTAATAGTATTGATGATTTTTGAGTGGGGATATTGATGCCATTAAAAGATTGATAACACTTGGTATGGGTATTGAGGCTTTGTACATGGTTCAAGGAGGAATCCATCTGTAAGAATTTCATAGTATCGAAACACAAGAAAAAGCCAAAAGTCATCCAATCTAAGTAGAGATCCTTTAATTTTTCCTCGCAAATAAAATCGTAGCCAATGTTACAAGAAACAAGTAAAAAATGTGAATCTAAGATGATATTTTAAATTCAAATATCCATCTACACTCTTAGGAATTTGTGATGAGAGAGTATTTTCAGACAACTCCGATAGTAGATAAAGTAGATTACTAGCACCCAAAATGGAAATATGAATCAATTTAAGGTAAGGTCATCATAGAGAATTGGAAATAATTTTATTGATATTCTTGGTAGTGGTAAAGGAGGAAGAAACATCAATCATTGTAATCACCATTCTTTCAAGGTGAGTTATCTTATCTAGATAGTCCATACAATTCATTTGACAAGCTAAAAAACAGGAGACTCTCCTTATTTGATTTTAATGACACCTCAGTAATTCCAAACTGAATTTTGTGGGGTTCTTCCATTTTTTTTATAATTATAATCACACTAAGAAATAATTATGAATTTTCATAGTTCTATGTCATGCTCATGAGACTATGATAATGTGTCTTCATGCTACACACTTAACTCCACAATATTATCTTACTTAAGCATGTTAGGAATACACATTTCAATTTACTAGTGACTCATTTCCAAGGATGTAGAACTCTATTATAAGAGTAACGAACCACTCCTTTTGGGTAGAATCCTTATTGAGATAGACACTCATATGTAAAGTGGTTCTATGTAACTAGCACATAACTACTCTCTAGGGAAACAAACATTGTTTTGTAATAAAATGTGGTAGTGTATATAATGATCAATAAAACTATATATGGTAATAAAATAAATTAACATAGATCCCTTTTAATCTTGATATTTTAATCATTGATACATTTGTAATTTTATTTTGTTTTGATCTCTCTAGGTTCTCAATAGATTCCTAGTTTCAAAAAACCGAGTAAATTCTTCTTAACTCTAGATCTATCATGCTTAGGGAGGGACCAAGTCACCTAAGGTGCAACCATATTTTATATTGCAAAAACTTGGCAACTGTTGCACCTTAAGAGATTTGATCATCTACTAAGTATAATATATCCATAGCTAAGATGTTATAACTAGCCTAGATCCAAATCCTAGGCTCTATCAAGCATCGAGAGAGATCAAAATCTCCCGAGGTGCAAACCTCTCCTTGAATAGCTCCTTGAGTGCAATACCTGAGCCACCTAATCCTAAGCTCTAAAGTCTCTAGTTTAAGTCTCATATTTACTTTTTACTTTGTATTATTCTTTTTTGTTTATGGTGACATAATATTTATTACTTTTTACTTTGTATTATTCTGTTACTGGACAAACACTGGACAAACACTTTAAAGTCTCATATTTGTTTTTTACTTTGTATTAAAAGTAAAAAGTAAAGTCTCTAGTTTAAGTCTCATATTTACTTTTTACTTTGTATTATTCTTTTTTTGTTTATGGCCGACATAATATTTATTACTTTTTACTTTGTATTATTCTTTTTTTGTTTACTTTGTATTATTTTGCTACTCAACAAACTCAACAAACACTCCACTCACAAGATCTCCCCCACATTGGGCTATCGCTTAGAATAACTTAATTAATTATTAAAATAAAACACAAAATTTTAGATCAATCTTTGAGATCCTATCTTACCTTTTTGGGGAATTACAAACTATAGAGATTATTTTGGTTCTCTAAAAGCTATTTTTAACTATATATTTTTTTGTTGTTTATATGGTTTTAAATTTACCTTAGAAAATAAAAGATATTTAAAATCAGTTTGATCACTTATTATTTTAATCATTATCTAAATATTATTTTCGCTTAACTACAATTTTTAAATATATTAATATAATAAAAAACTATTTTCACTTTTTAAGTAAATTTTATCACATTCTTTTATTGTAAAACATATTTAAATTATAATCCTAATCTTTATTTTAATTGAAAACAATCATACTAAATCCTATCTTTATTTTATTTTATTGTACATATCTATAAATTAAATACTTCATGATATGTTAATGAGTACATTCAATAGATTGTTTAAGCATTTAAAGTGTCTAGGAAAAGTCATTATTCATTTTTTTATCTAGGCATTTGTCATCCCTTTTATCATTTATGATTGGTTACTTAGATTTTATAACTATGTTTGCTGTCATTTTTCTTGTTATACACATTAATATTTTTACCATTAAATTATTCAATATTTTTGTTTCTTAAATCATTCATTTTGAGGATTTTTGTTTAGCCTTATAAAATTTCTAAAATGGTTAATAAATGTTTTGGAAACTTCAAAAAATGTTTTTGAGAATCTAAAGGAAAGGTAAATTTCATTTTTTCTCCATCTCAAAATTAAAAAAAATACATTGGTGACTTGATATTAGATTAGAAACTTTAAAAAAATGCCAAATAAAACTCATGTTTTTGCCATCTCGAAAAGGGAAAATTACACTAATCACTAAAATTGTTGATACATGATTGGAAACTTTAAAAAATATGTTCAAAATAGAAAAATTACATTAATGACCAAAATTGTTGATATTAGATTAGAAACTTTTAAAAATACCAAATAAAACTAATTTTCTAGCCATCTCAAAAAAGAAAGATTACACTAATTACTAAAATTGTTGGTACATGATTGGAAACTTAAAAAAATAAGCCCAATAAAACTCATAACTCATTTTGCCATGTATATGCATATTTTTTGGTTGCATTCAAGGAATACTACTACAAAGTTATTTCTTGCCGAGTTAATGCTAAATTTGTTTTTATTTCTTGTTGAGTTAGTAGTGATTTTTATTTTTAAAGAAATACTACTACAAAATTATTTCTTACCAAGTTAATGCCAAATTTGTTTTTATTTTTTGCTGAGTTTGTAGTGATTTTTATTTTTTATATTTTATGGTGAACCCAATTTTTTGTTATAGCTGGAAGAGAATGAAGCTTTTCCTTTTGTAGAGGAAGGATAATCATTAATGTCAATTTTTATTTATTTATTGAGTTAGTAGTGATTTATATTTTTTATATTTTATGGTGAATCGAATTCTTTGTTATAGCTGGAAGAGAACGAAGCTTTTTCTTTTGTAGAGGAAGGATAAATCATCTCCATGGACAGAAGCTCATGGTGAAAGAGGTGAATATTTCTTATTAGTTTTTTATATTCAATTATGGTGACTGGCTTTTAGCCATATCTTTGTTTGGAGTTTCAATGTTTGTTATGCAAGGTTTTTAATCAATTATAACTTTCAATATTTTTAACTTCCTGTTATGCTAAGTGCAGGTTGGTATGAGACAAAAGAGGCCAGCAAGTGGACATAGGTCCTTATCTCTGTTTCGTCCTGATCGTGGCTGAAATGGTATTGACAGCCGTAGTCTGAGCCTGGTTTTATTCCTTCATGCAGTAGAATTGCCCGGTATACCGAATGTTCATTCTCCCAGATGCGTGCTATAAGGCCATGTTTTTCAAATTAGAATGACCAACTCATTTGCCAGGTTTATTGAGGAGAACTTAACAATCCATATGCCAGTTTAATCACGGTAATTGAGCCACAGTTTAATCACAGTAATTGAGCCAGTATGCCAGTTTAATCAAGTTTGATTTACTAGTCCAGCTTATTAAGTCAAAATTACTAGGTGCCAGATTCTTTTATTTTGAATTGACCAGTACAGGGCCGGCCATGTTAACACTATCCAAATTCCCAGATACAGTGCCAGGCTCTTGAATTTTTAATAACCAGTATGATGCTAGGTTCTCTTAAAGTCTAATTCACAAAGAAAAGGTCAATATTCCAGTCATTAAAGCCAGGTTATGAAATGTCAATATTGGATTCTTAAGCGTATAATGGCCAGATTATTGAAGTCGAATTTCCTAGTTTATTAGTACCAGAACAGGGCCAGGCTCTTGTTGTATAAATTATCAATATGTCGCGTCGTTTTCTGTATAAATTATCAGTAGGGGAGAGAGTTCTATAGTTGAACGGGAACCGGTAGTGGTGATAGAATCGGTGACTGTTACAACCCAAAACGTGATCAAGAAAATGCCAACTGGCAAACACATATAATTATATAAATAAGTAAAAAGTTTCCTATTTGAGTTCATTAAGTGTCATTCTGTACAGTAGGCCCACAGCTGTCAACTATAGGACAAAAGGTTGACAGCTGAGCAGTCCTGACAAAACCAAAATCAAATCCATCATGTCCCTTCCAAATCCCAACATGCACTGACACAAACATCTAATTGGACCTCATCACTCCCCAGCCAGCCCAATCTACAAGGACGGATTGCCCATCACATGGAGCCCATCGAACAAGCTTCAGAGTACACCCAGACCAGCATCGAGAATCACTTAACCACCAAGGCATCCCACCTACACATCTATCAAATGTCACCTGCATAATAAATGGAGAATTTGTGTCAGCTCCAGGTGCATTGCTGTTCAACAAAGAAGCCCAATCAATGCAATTAATGCAGCCAACTCCATTAAAATCATCAAATCAACCAGAAAACCAAACAGAAGCATATGTCCATAGGCATTACGAAGAGCACATGGATCGACAAAGCCCCATTGATGGCCATTGGATCGAGGCCAAGTCAATCTTGAGCCACTCATCCAACTCCAGCCAGTTGCAATCCATGCCTTCTCAAACTTGCCAATCAAATCATACACCAAAATGCTATAAAGACACTACAACCTTCAAACAAACTTCATTTTTCTGCTATTCGAAATTCCCAGACCTTGTTAAACTCACCTCTATTTCCAAGCATCAAATTTCAGAGTCCAGGCATTGCATTCAAGCAAAACACAGTTGCAGAGTTAATTCAAGACAGCATTCAGAGTTCAGGTATTGCATTCAAGATAAACTTGTCTTTCAATAATAATGTTTTCAAGTAGCCAGACTATATCTAGTTTTATGCAAGAACCTGCATTGAACATGTAAATCACTAGGGTCGTTTTAACACTTTGTTTCAACTCAGCTATTATAATATTCCAGATCCCTGTGAATTTACACAGCTAGTTCCTTTTGAATACTCCAGATCCTAGGGTCATTTTAACACTTTCTTTCAACACAGCTATTATAATATTCCAGATCCCTGTGAATTAACACAGCTAGTTCTATCTCCGTAGGTGGGAGCAATGTTATGGTTTTTGGTTTTTAATGGAGCACTGTTATGGTTTTTGGTTTTAATGCAGTCATGGCAAGAGTCAGCACTACTCGTGCAAGGAGGTCAAGTAGGAGACTCAGCAGGGGTGCCCAGCTACGATGCACCTCGTCCGATGAGGACATAGCACATGATACTGATAATAACAGAGATGATGAAGAGGCAAATGATGCAGTGCGTAGTGGTGTTATTCCATCATCAACCACAGTTGAAGAGGCAAATGATGCAGATCCTGGAGGTGTTATTCCACAATCAACCACAGTTCAAGGTGCAACTGCCAGTAAGAAGATTAGTGCCATCAGAGGATGGACACAAGAAGACATGAAGGCTACCATAGATGATATAGAGTTCAATGGTTTTTCTATCAGAGCAGCTGCTAAAAAACATGGGATTCCACCAACATCAATCCATTACTGGATAAATGGCCTGACCCATACCAAGCGAAAAGGACCTCTTACAGTGTTGAGTGCAGAAGAGGAAGAAGAAGTTGTGGTTTGGTGTGAAGAGATGGCTCAACTAGGCCATGGTCTGGAGTTGGTTCAGCTCAAATCCACTGTTGCACAAATCTGTCAAGGGAGGCCAAACCCCTTCAAAGATGGATTTCCAGGAAAATCATGGTGGAGAGGATTTAAACAAAGGCATCCAGAACTTGTGTTACGCACAGCAGAGGGGCTTGACAGGGATAGGGCTTTCAATCTGCGCCCTACAGTTGTGACCAAGTTCTATCAGACACTCTCTGATGCATATGAGAAACACTCATACAGAGGAGACCATATATGGAACTGTGACGAGACTGGATTACAGGCAGGGAGGAATTGTGGCATGCGGGTAATTGCCAAGAGAGGGAGCAGGAATGTGCCCAAAATTCTGCCAAAAAGTAGGGAGTGGATAACTATTCTTTGTTGTGTCAACGCAGTTGGAGCATCAATTCCAGGTTTTTATCTGTTCAAGGGAAAGAATCAACTCAAAAATTACATTAAAAACTGTGAACCTGGCGCATGCATGGCTGCACACCCCCATGCTTGGATGACAAAAGAACTGTTCTTGAGTTGGCTTTGCCACTTTGCTTCCTCTGTCCCTGGCGGTGTTTCACCTGAAAACAGACACCTTTTGATTTTTGATGGCCATGGTAGCCACGTTGCTATACAAACCATTGAGGAGGCAAATAGGCTAGGCATTGATCTGTTGACACTGCCTGCACATACCACCCACAGGCTGCAACCTCTAGATGTGAGTGTGTTTGGGCCTTTCAAGTGTTACTTCAGGTCTGAGAGAGCGTCCTGGATGGCAAAGAATCCGGGGGTAGAGGTGAAGAGGTTCGAATTAGCAGAACTTGCAAGCAAAGCTTTTGCTAGGGCACTCACAGCATCAAATATCAAGGCTGGTTTTAGGCGGACAGGAATATGGCCTTTCAATTCTGATGCTCTTCAACATGACACGGGATGTAGTCAGGCTTTTGATGTTCAGGGGAGAGAGGATGCAGATGCTGCAGATAACATCATATCACTCTCTCAAGGTCATTGCCAACCACTGGATGACGACAATGAACACGTAAGTGAAAGTCAGTATGGCACCGAACCTGTTGGGGAGAATATAGAAGCTGTTGGAAGGACAGAAACAGAATTAGATGGCCAAGGGATTGTTCATAACAACGTTGCCGATTTGAGTGTGAATGGAGGTGACCAAGCAATGGTAAACAACAGCGAGGAGTTGACATTTCCAAGCCAGCCAGAACAACCCGAGTGGTTGGCAGAGGCGATGACAAATATGAACAGACACATTGTCACCCCCACCAACGATGAAAGCCTTAACCTGCCTTCCATGCCAGCAGTCCTTAACAATGAAGCTGTACATTATTATGTGCCACTTGGGGGTGGTGGAGATGAGATTGAACAAAATGAAGATACAGTGGACCAAGAAAATGATGATGAGGCACTCCCACCAAATGAGCCACTACTTGGCCAGTTCCTTAAGTTGCCAGTGGAGAAAGTTGCAACTCATCTATCTAATCCCACTGCTGAGCATCTTAGATTAAGCAGGAGCTCGCAACTACTAACATCAGAGGACTACATCACCCTACTGATTGAGGCTGAGCACAAGAAAAAGGAGATGCAGGATTTAAAAGAGAAGAAGAAGGCCCTGGCAAAGGAGAAGAAGGAAGCAAAGATTGTTGCAGCAGAAAATCGAAGGAAGGAAAGGCTTGTAAGAGTGAAACAAAGGGAGGAAAGAGAGCGACGGAAACAATTGGCAAGGGAGGAAAGGGAGCAAAGAAAGGCAAATCAGAGGAATCCAAATGGTCTGGAGAGGATAGAGGTGGTTGACAACCCATTGGATCAGTTTTCAGAGAACAGAAGATTATTCCAGGACCTTATTAACATACAGATACCCCAATACCACCAGGCAGGGGGAAATACTGTGTATGCCTTCCAAACTCCAGTGAACCCAGGGCAATTAGGCTCAAGTCATAACTATGGTTACTCAATTCCTCCTTGGCTACAAGGATCAACCTGGCCCGCACCAAATGTTTGCAGCTCAACACAACCAGGTCATGCATCAGTATCTAACCCAACTAGTTTGGGTAATGAAGGCAGTCAACCTCCTCGCACATAGGGTTTTTTGTTTGGCGAATGATAGATGTTTTGTGTTTGGCATACACATATGAAAGGAAGATTTTGTTGCGGGGGGGAATTTTGGGTGGGTTCCTAAGTTTTTGTTTGATTCCAATCTGACAGTGGATATATGTTAGGCATAACCACAGTAAATGTATAAAGTCCCAACCCACCATGGACCAACCATATGTATAAATGTCGAATTGCTACTATGTTGAACAAGAATATGCCCTTTATGTCAAGTACTGTTTTCTTCATGTCTCTGTCTATTTACTGGTTAGCAAACTAAATTGAATGTTAAACTAAATTGGGTGGTAGACCAACCTGATTGAACATTTAAATTGAATGCAAGTTTTTTCTGAATGCAATACTGACTTGAATGCAAATCGACTTGAACTGGATTGATAGTAAGCATTGCAAACAATCACCGAGCACAAAGTTAAAGATTACTTAGGTTAGAGCACACAGCAAGAATGAAAGCAGGTGGGACAAACAAATATGAGAACCAAAATTATAGAAAAATACAAAATTAACAGTCCAAATTATTCATCTAATTGGCATGCCCAAATTATTCAACTCAAGCATGCATCAATCCTATAATCAACTCGAATAAGAAATTAACAACCATTCCTTAAGAATTCAAGCAATCACTGAAAGCAATATAATCAATGAAGGGTTTAATGGAGCACGGTTATGGTGTTTTTTTATGTCAGAATTTCCCGTAACCTTCATACCATTAAAGCATATCTGAATTTTCCATAACCATGAAACCTTCTCTGAATTTTGATATATACTAAGTTATCAAGCAATGAAACAATGAAACCATATCAAACCCTAATCCTATAATGCACTCCAATAACAAATTAAAAACCATTCATTGCGAATTCATACATTCACTGAAACAGTCACTGATCCATAGCAAACCCTACTAACCATGAATGGTTGTTAATTTCTTAAAAGGTTTCATGCCTCCAAACCCTAATTGCAAATTCATACAATGACTGAAACAATCAATCAACCATAGCAAACCCTAATCTGTTAAAAGGTTTCATGCCTTCAATTCAAAGTCCAACTTATTCATCTAATTCGCATGCCCAAATTATTCAACTGAAGCATGCATCAATCCTATAATCAACTCCAATAAGAAATTAACAACCATTCCTTCAAAATTCAAGCAATCACTGCAAGCAATATAATCAATGAAGGGTTTAATGGAGCACTGTTATGGTGTTTTTTTTTATGTCAGAATTTCCCGTAACCTTCATACCATTAAAGCATATCTGAATTTTCCATAACCATGAAACCTTCTCTCAATTTTAAAATATACTAAGTTATCAAGCAATGAAACAATGAAACCATATCAAACCCTAATCCTATAATGCACTCCAATAACAAATTAAAAACCATTCATTGCGAATTCATACATTCACTGAAACAGTCACTGATCCATAGCAAACCCTACTAACCATGAATGGTTGTTAATTTCTTAAAAGGTTTCATGCCTCCAAACCCTAATTGCAAATTCATACAATGAATGATACAATCAATGAACCATAGCAAACCCTAATTTGTTAAAAGGTTTCATGCCTTCAATTCAAAGTCCAACTTATTCATCTAATTCGCATGCCCAAATTATTCATCTCAAGCATGCATCAATCCTATAATCAACTCCAATAAGAAATTAACAACCATTCCTTCAAAATTCAAGCAATCACTGCAAGCAATATAATCAATGAAGGGTTTAATGGAGCACTGTTATGGTGTTTTTTTTTATGTCAGAATTTCCCGCATCCTTCAAACCCTAATCCTATAATCAACTCCATTAACAAATTAACAACCATTCATTGCTAATTCATACAATCATTAATAATAAATTTCGACCCTAACAGTGTGCCATTAATAATCAATTTCGACCATAACAGTGTGCCATTGATAACCAAAAACCATAACAGTGCTCCACTAAAAACCAAATACCATTACAGTGCTCCATTAAAAACCAAATACCATAACAGTGCTCCATTAAAAACCAAATACCATTACAGTGTTCCATTAAAAACCAAACACCCTAACAGTGCTCCATTAAAAACCAAACACCCTAACAGTGCTCCATTAAAAACCATAAACCATTACAGTGCTCCATTAAAAACCAAATACCATAACAGTGCTCCATTAAAAACCAAATACCATTACAGTGTTCCATTAAATACCAAACACCCTAACAGTGCTCCATTAAAAACCAAAGACACTAACAGTGCTCCATTAAAAACCAAAAACCCTAACAGTGCTCCATTAAAAACCAAAAACCCTAACAGTGCTCCATTAAAAACCAAAAACCCTAACAGTGCTCCATTAAAAACCAAAAACCCTAACAGTGCACCATTAAAAACCAAAAACCCTAACAGTGCTCCATTAAAAACCAAAAACCATTACAGTGCTCCATTAAAAACCAAATACCCTAACAGTGCTCCATTAAAAACCACATACCCTAGCAGTGCTCCATTGAAAACCAAAAACCCTAACAGTGCTCCATTAAAAACCACATACCCTAGCAGTGCTCCATTGAAAACCAAAAACCCTAACAGTGCTCAATTAAAAACCAAAAACCATTACAGTGCTCCATTAAAAACGAAATACCATAACAGTGCTCAATTAAAAACCAAAAACCATTACAGTGCTCCATTAAAAACGAAATACCATAACAGTGCTCAATTAAAAACCAAAAACCATTATAGTGCTCCATTAAAAACGAAATACCATAACAGTGCTCAATTAAAAACCAAAAACCATTACAGTGCTCCATTAAAAACGAAATACCATAACAGTGCTCAATTAAAAACCAAAAACCATTACAGTGCTCCATTAAAAACGAAATACCTTAACAGTGCTCCATTAAAAACCAAAAACCATTACAGTGCTCCATTAAAAACATAATACCATAACAGTGCTCCATTAAAAACCAAAAACCATTACAGTGCTCCATTAAAAACGAAATACCATAACAGTGCTCAATTAAAAACCAAAAACCATTACGGTGCTCCATTAAAAACCAGATACCCTAACAGTGCTCCATTAAAAACCAAAAACCATTACGGTGCTCCATTAAAAACCACATACCCTAACAATGCTCCATTAAAAACCAAAAACCATTACGGTGCTCCATTAAAAACCACATACCCTAACAGTGCTCCATTAAAAACCAAAAACCATTATGGTGCTCCATTAAAAACCACATACCCTAACAGTGCTCCATTAAAAACCAAAAACCATTACGGTGCTCCATTACAAACCACAAAACCTAACAGTGCTCCATTAAAAACCAAATACCATAACAGTGCTCCATTAAAAACCAACAACCATTACAGTGCTCCATTAAAAACCAAAAAACAAGTTCCTACGACGTCGTTTGAACAGGCAACCACACCCAAACAAACCGAACACAGACAGAGAAGGCAAGCAAATCACACCGAGAGAGTGAGTGTGTTGAAAAACACAATGCACGCGAAGCCGGTAGGATCAAAATCCTACCAAGTTTGCTGAACAGGTGGCCACCGCCGAGCACGAACCAGGAGCGGAGCAGGTACCAGGAGCCGAGGACGAACCAGGAGCCGACGACGAAGCAGAAACATGAACACCAGGAGCCGAGGATGAACCAGGAGCAGCCCGCAAACAAGCAGGAACAGGGCCGAACCACCGGGGAACCCACGCCACAGACCACGAACACAACAACAACACTAGACCAGTTATCCAACGCACGGCGACGGCCATGGAACAGGGCCATTCCACCACGAGCTTCCAGACAGGCAACCAAACGAAACCTCTGTGCTCACACGGCGACGTCCTCCACGCGAACAACAAACCGGGGCGGACCACCACACAGTGACAGGTATTCCAAGCAGCAACCTCATCGAACAGCAGCAGGAGGCGGGAGCGGAGCAGCAGCGGCGCCATGGCGGACAGCTTCCGGGGTGGCGGAACGCTCACCTTCCAGCCCCGAGCAAGAATGAACGGGAGGTGGGAGCGACTGCCGGGAAAGGGCCAGCTGGCACGCATCCCGAGGTGCAATAAAGCGCATTAAAAGCGCTAGCTACCCGGGACGACGTGGAGCAGCCACCTGCAGTGGTCCCGCCCTCGACGGGTGGCAGCCGCGTGGCATCCCGGGTGGCCAAAGTCGGGGTGGACCACTTCTGGCCTCCCTCCCCTATGTCGCGTCGTTTTTAATTAGAAATTAGAATATTTATATGTGGAATCAATTTTTTTCAAATAAGATTTTAATTCAGACTCCAGTTAATAATAATACCCGGATCCTTGACATATTCTAAATTACTACTCAATATGTATTAATTACCATAAGGTTTTATATTTTAATTAGAATTAATATTGGAATTTTTTAAGTTAAATGTTTTTTTAATGATTTTGATATGTATTTTTTTTTTAACCCAGAAAATACCACATTTTCAACAAACTTACCATATATCTTGAATGGTAGGTCAAGCAAACAGTGAGTCTGTCATCCAAACTAGAATTTTGATATGCACCTTAATAAAGGGATGGAAACTATTTTTTTTATCTCATTAAATTATTAGTTTTTATTTCTTTTATATTTTAAAAAACAACAAATAAAATCTTCAAGATAAACATTAAGTAATTTAACATTATATTAATAATCTTGTTATGTAATTAATATGATCAATAAATTCATCTTGTAAATATTATAAACTATTATTTTGATAATTACTGATTTGTAATTATTAATTATAAATGAATTGGAAAAACATTCTGAATTTTCTTTACTACATATAATATAGTGAATTGTTGCTAATAGTGAAATTTCTAATAAAAGTTGATATAATTATTTTATTTCTCTAACTTTTTTTAAAAAACAAATGGCATTCATATTTTATAAGGCACATATAATAAACCCCTATACAAACACAACTTTTCTATATAACAGGTTTGTGTTTTTTTTACACCATTTGTTGATTTATGGTGCTTTACACCATATGCAACTATATAATAATAATCTTAAAAAAATATAATAATAATGATAATAATCATCTTAAAAAATTCACAATGACACAAGAGAGAGAGAGTAGTGATTTAATTATTTTTGCACCATTTATTATTTTATGGTGTTTTGCACTACTTGCTATTTTATCCTGCTTTACATTATATACAAGTTTGTGTATAATAATAATAATAATAATAATAGTGTTTAGCACTATTGTTGATGTATAAACAAACACATAAATACATGCATACATTAGCTATAACATTTCACAAGGCATAGATATTTAGTGATAATTTTTTTCATGTATAGCTTTGTTAATTTGCACGACAGTTCTACCCTTTGTTGGTATTGGAATCAGCTATGGGAGTTTTCTTTGTTGGTATTGGAATGAGCGACGGGAGTTCTTCTAATGACTTTATAATAGGTTTTTTTTCAACAAAAGATAGGAAAGTCTTAACCCATGTTGGATTGGTTTTTGTGTTTTGCACCACAAAATCTCAATTCACTTAGGATTAGTTTTGATGGTTTACACCAGACACTAGACACCATGGAATGCCACATATTCATTTAACATCAAAACCATTTTTTTTACAAACACCACTTTTGCACCATAAATCTTAGCACCACTTGTGTATCCCCACATTATCACCACTTTTACACCACTATTTGAAAATTGAGGATTTCCCAAATCCTTTATAAATAGTAATGCTAATGTGAGGCTAAAATACCATTTTTCTTGTAATGCCAGTAAATGCAACTTGCACATGGGAAGAAATCGATTGATATGTGTTCGGCGTCCGCAACAAACACGGTCCTGCCTTATATTTCGGCATCGGCATTTCATATTTATTCCGTCACCCGTTGTTTCCTAATTCGCCGCACAAATCTACCGGCCATGTAAAGGACAACGTGGTTCTCTGTAAATCACACGCTTGAGGTCAAATTCACAGTGTCGATCTATTTATAAGAATTTTAGGCCCCACTGCCTTGTCATATATTGGAGATCAGTGAAGTCATCGCCCCCGTCCGAGTGCAGGACATCTCTCTAAGTGGTTTTCAATCGATTCCTTAGGAGATCGTTCGGCCTGTTTATGAGAGGCCCACTATCGAAACATTTCACCAATTTGAGATAACAGTAAGAGTCCTGTCTTCTTTACAAATGGATGAATTTGTGAGAAAACGTTGATAGAAGTTGGAAGAGCCAACCTGGAATGCAACAATGGAACATCTGATGAATTCGTTGAACCATGGGGATTCTTCGAATCTTGAAGGTGTTACAGATGAACGTTTCGAGGGTTATCGCACCAACCTCAAATGCACCAGCGATGGGCGGGGCAACCAATATCGACCCCGCAGCAGAGTGTTTAATGCTCTTGCTGCGGGGGTCTAACGGTATGTCAGTGCCGTAGGACATGGACACTCTGCCGGAAAAATGGAGCCTATCGTTGGCCGTCGACGGGGTTGCATTGCCATGCATCATGGCATCATGCCTCATGCCATAGCCATTTCAGATCGGTCGTAGCCACCATCATCCGTCATGCCATCCATCATTGCTGCGTGAGGCTCAAGGAGATCAGCCGTAGCAGACAACGCAGTCTCGGATCCGTGCAGGGCTGCGTAGGGCTCAAGGAGATCGGCAGGAGATCGGCCGTAGATCAGCTCACATGGGCTGGCTGCATGGTGAGGGGAGGCCGTAGCTTAAACACGGAATCGCAGCACTACAGAGTTCGTGTCGAGAGCAAGAGCAATCTGAACTTGGAACCTGCAACCAGCCGAACAAGCGAGCATCCACCAGCCGAACAAGTGAAACCACCACTGGGTATGTTACTCTAAACCACCGAAACATTGGACCATAAAAACACAGATTTACAAACTGAATGTAAAGTTGTATTGGGCCATAATATATTTACCCGTGAACGGTATGCGCTGCTTTCTCTGGAATTCTTCCCACGAGAAACTCAATTTTATCAGTTAGCAGTCACAATTGGCGAATACCAATAGTCTGATCTGCGTCTGTTTTGTCAAATAAACAACAACAACAAACACTACTGTTGGTTGCCTCTCTCTGTTCCAGTTTTGACAATGCCAGGCGTTTCTTATAGTATGGATCACGAATCTTTGCTTACGACATTCCTAATCCCTACAAGCTTCGGAAAAATAAGTTTGTTTTGCATTTACGCTGGCCACGTGTTTTCCCCGGGATTGAGTGTTCTACTTCTCTAAACATACAGACATGCACCCACATGTTTTCATGTGACTTTAAAGTTGAGTTTCATTCCAAACGTTTTGTTTTGGCTCGCGTTTTTATTGATTTACTGGTTTTTCTTGTTTTTCCAAGAATCCGAGTCAGTCTAAAGAAATGTAAATTTCTTGCTGTTATCGATATACTCTTTTTTTTAACACGAGAATCCTTGTCATTTCAAAACCTCGACGTGGAACTTCGATTTCATCCAGTTTTTACCAAATTTGAAGACCATTGATATTAAAAAAAAGGTTTGAGTGACCCTAGTAACCAAACAAGTGGATTTGAATGCCACTTATCTGGCTCCATCCTCATTTGAGAGGGTTTGCAACGTAACCGTCCATGTTCTGACCGTTACTTCAGGACAAATGTAGTCTCGCTGGTTATAAAAGTTAGAATGTTTACATGTTGAATGAAGCACAATGAATCCTTTGAGACTTTTGACTATGGTGAATATGTTTTTTTTTAAATATTTCTTTTTGATAATCAATTATTTTGTAAAATATATAATCATAGTAATATAACATTTAAAAATTTCAATTATTTGTTTCAAATTATTTATGGTTATTTAAATTGAATACTTATTTATATATTTATTCATTATATCACGGGAAAGAAAACCTCTGTCAATTGATCATCGAAACTTGGAAAAACATTACCGTGTAACCTTAAAACTGTGTTGTGCTTCTCAAAATTTCAAGGGTTTTCACGTGCATGTAAAATGGAAGTGAATAGGTATTGTGAAGTCAAGTTGAAAATTAAATGAAAGGAAAATTCTTCTCAAAATTTCAAGGGTTTTCACGTGCATGTAAAATGGAAGTGAAAAGGTGTTGTTAAATCAAGTTGAAAATTAAATTAAAGGAAAATCCAAATAGAACTGTATATAACTAGAGACACAAGAATATGTTTAAAAGAGAAAAAGTTAGCATGTAACCTTAATTGAAATGTTTTTCTTCTTAACCAAATGTTGTTCCTTATAAGTGAAAAAGTGCATTACATTTTGTTAGAGTTAAACATTAAATTAAGAACACGTTCCTTGTAAGTGAAAAAGTGCATTACATTCCGTTATAGTTAAACATTAAATTAAGAACATGATAGTCAAAATCAAGAGTTTATTGGGAAAATGAACTTTAAACGTTATATTTCCAATTTTGAAAACAAAATTAAAAATTTACATTATTTAAACATTAAATTAAGAACATGATTGTCAAAATCAACAATTTATTGGGAAAAGGAACTTTAAACGTTATATTTCCAATTTTGAAAACAAAATTAAAAGTTTACATTATTTATCAGTAAATAAAATAAATAATTTATTTTTATTGTTATGTAAAATATTAATTTATTTTTATTGTTTACATGGAAAATTGTTATGTAATTATTAAGAATTTGTTGAATAGAATTAAATAAGTGTAAGTGGATTTTTTTTCAAGGTCTTTGTTCACAATTTAGAAGTTCAAAATTGAATGATTACTTTTTGTGATTTGCACATAGCCCTAACCTCTTACTAAAAATTAGGCATTCTATAATCATGATTTGAATTCGTCATTAAAAATTTGGCATTCTATAATCACGATTTAAATTCATTAATAATTATAGGATCAAGACTACTAAGTAAGGACATATGATTTGCTTCTTAGAATCGACCTCACTAATTTTGATTATATTCATAAAACATTTGGCCACTATATACAAAAATTATATGTATGAATATTCACATGGTCTAGCCTCTTTATTGCGATCAAAACCATTACTCCTCTTTAGGGTAGTAGAAACCATTACTTATCCACGAAGGACACATGATTACATTAGGGAATTCATTATGATAGATTATGGTTATATTTATGAAGAATCATTGGCATTTAGTATAAAGATGAGTTTGAGAAGAGTATTTCTTATTTAGAGGAGTATTTCTTATTTAGAGGATATGCATAGGGTGTTCTTTCCCTCGTAAAGAGTCTTGTATGTTAATTTGATATATGGTTAGGTTTTTAAATTAGATTATTACTATAATAATATTATTGATAATAATCACAAATTAATATTTTAAGAGTTATATATGTAGTTCTACTAGTTATTTAGGTTTTTTTTGTTATTAAACTTTAGGAGGTTGGGAGTTCAAATCTGCCAATAACTACTACAGGTATCTTGAGTGCCACTAAGAGGTATGTAGTCTAATTTTAGGGTAGTTGTGACAGGTCTCAAGTTGGATGAAGGATACGAATATAATGAACCCAAAGTGATATCCAACAGGTTATTTATGTTTACTCAAGCGCTTATAACAAAGTGATTGTGGAGGAAAATCCCTTGATTGAAAAAACATAAACGTAAACAAAAACAACTAAACACTTAAGATGATTTATAAGGCATAGTATAATGAGGAAATATATTATTATATTAATTTTGTAATTATGTTTTAAAACATATTTTTGAATTGGTACATTCTTAAGTGTGATAATGTCTTATAAACCATCTCTAGCTATTATTTGTTATGAGTGTAGGATTATTTGCAACACACAACTAATAAAAAAGTAATTATGTAAAATGAAATCCCATAGTACAAAAATTTCCATTATAGCAAGATAGATTATAATATTGTTGAGGGGTCAATAACTCGAATGGTGAGGAGGTAAGTTTTACAATATCCACACTCGGGTTCAAATCCCCAATGAGACATTGGCCTTATTTTGATAAGGCTAGAAGTGTAGGCACCACTGTGGAGTGGGACCCCCATATTGGTTGTGTTAATGAAAGTCGCATCCCTTGCCAAGTCACGAGTTATTGGTATATTTGGTTTGTATGTTGTTGGATATACTCTTGGGTTATAGTGGGAACCATTGTCTTTAAACTTGGGCCTCATCTAGGTAATTCAAATGAGTTACTAATTCCCACTCAACCCATAAATAATGTTTGCATCAAAGTGAAGGAGCATGCTATCACATCAATGCATAGAATAACATCCCAAAGCTAACTCTCTAGATTGAAAAAACTTTCAAGTAATAGTTAAACATGTGGTATTATTTACAATATACATCCAATAATAAAAATATTAATATACATAATTTAAAAGAAAAATATTAATTCTTTAACAAAATCTTAAGATAGTAATATTTCATTGTGACTAGATACCCTATAATATTATATAGATACCAACAACAACCGTCACAAAACATGAAGGGGTTATCAAGCTTTGATAATCCAATCTAATACATCTCCACCTTTGACAAAATCACTTTGTTTTTTAGAAAATATTGTCACTTGGATTTGTTTAATGTGGTTACTTTGGATATAATTTAAATATTTGTCATTTGATTACATTAGTGATTATTGTTCTCTCTTTGTACTAGTGAGAGTGTAGATGGATCTCCCTCCACTATCCTAATGTTATTCTTTGAAAAGTTGCTTTATCTTTTAGGGAAACTAGTTTATTTCTAAGGAATCCCTATATGCCATACACTTTCTGGTCCCTAATATAGATCTACTCCTAGATTTACCAATCCATGGACTACTTCATTCTCCAATCATGGATATGCCAGGTCTATAGGCCAACAATCTAGACTTTGGTCCATATTATGTCTCATTCACCCAATCACTTCATTAATTGGGCATATGCATGTTTAATGCATTTAGACCTTCTTTAACTAATATGTGTCTTTTTTTGCATATCATTCTAGAGTATTTCCTTTGTGTTTGTTGGCATTTCTTAACGCAAAATCCATATATCTCGATCTCTAGCGACCAATAATATTTGAGGTTGAGTCATCATGGGCTTCTAAATATTGGTGCACATATTGCATACCTAGTTGGCCACAATAATCTAACAATCTTAGAGCTCATTGATTGCTTCATGGGGCATCAATTCCAAGAATTTTCCCAAAAGCGTGTTGATCTTCCATCTTGTATCTCCTAGAAGCTACCTTCGATGATCAAACTCATCCTCTTTTCACACTATTCCAAATAGAAGATCCATCATGGAATGTAATAATTTTGGTAGATCTTGCCAAGGAATGTTTGGTGCATATTTCACTATATGTGGGCCGAGATTTTTTATCTTCTTTATGCCATCTCCAAATTAGTTTACTTGATAAAGCGATGTTGAAATTTTCCATGTTTTTTAGTCCAAAACCTCTCTTATTGTTGAGGTTGTAGATCTTTTTCCATGCAATCAAGGGACAAGGGCCCATTTTTTCTCAACCCATAATAAGTTTTTTTTAGTTTGCATCGACTACGTGCAAACCTATTTTCATTACGGTGACTTGATCAATGAGGGAAAACAAATAAAATTTCATAATGTTTTTTATTGATCTTAGATAGAGATTCCTCCAATTTAACTCCCTTCCGCTATTCACAACCAAGGGTACTCCCGAATACTTATTTGGTAATTAAGATCTAAGGAAAATGTGTACTGTTCCATATGCACTTAAGTCGCTAATGGGGTGCTGGAAAAAAATATATGAGTTGATCGCCCAACAACATATTTTATTCTAATTCTTTTTCTCTCTGGTCTCCATTTGATTTTCTTCCCTAGTGAGAGGAGGATAGGGATGAGGAATATTCACCAAAAATCTAGCATAAGAAGGAAGATTGTACAAATTTCATGAGTTCGAGCTTTGAGTCTTTCGGAGCTAGGACTTCTCTCCAAAGGTCAACAATTTACCACCCTTACCATCTACAAAATCTGGGGAAGTATTGATGGGTTTCCCAGTCACTTGCTTCTGAAAAAAAATACACAAACTCTCAACTCGCAAATCTAGAGTCCAAGTCTTTATGCAATGGCCCATCACTATTAACCAAACTTTCTATTTAGATATGAATATTTAGACAATATTGGTACTAAAATTATGCATGTTTTTGTATTAAAATTAAATATTAATTTTAATTATCAAGTTATGTATTAGATTTTCTTTTATCAAATTATGTATTTCTATTTCGTTATTTTGGATAATTGAATTATGTAGATGACTCAATATGCTAAAATTATTACAATAAGAGAATAAGAACCTTTTAATGTGCTAGGGAAACTAGTCCCCCCTTTTTAGCTATTGTTCAGTGGCCAACAATTTGATGGACCAATTACTAATTCTGATTTTTACCTTTGCAAAAAGTGATTTTTCTCGATGAAATTGACACACAAAAAGAAATCGATCATTTGCGATACTTTATTAAAAAATTAGGAAAAAATGTATACTTTGATATAACATATGTGAAAAATTATATATCTGCAGTTTTGATTGAGAAAAAAAATATGTTTTACAGTTTTCCAACAATTTATTATGGAGCATCAACAAGAAGAATTGGATTTCAAAATAGTTAAAAGACCAGGTTTACACCCACTTCATTATTGCATGATTGGTGTATGCAAGAGTAAATATGGAGTCACTACAGTTGATGCATTAAATAAACATAGACAATGAGTACATCAACTTGGTCCAATTCCACCTCGTCAGAAGGGTCGTCCACGTGCTCAAGATTCTCATTGGCCAAAAAAAGATCCCAAGGAAATTCAAAAGAACAATGAACTAAGGAGCCTTCGTGTTGAATGTCGCATGGAAATGGCTCTCAAAAACTTTAAAAAACATCTATTAGAACAAGAGATATCTAAAGAGGTATGCTCATATTAAAGCTTCATATTTTACTTTCATTTTATCTTGTTTTATAAATATTATTTATGTTGACTTCATATATATCTATATATATATATATATATATATATATATATATAAGCTTTGTTTTTCGTTTCTCTTTATCTAGTTCTATAAATATTAATTATGTGTATGTGTTTTCTAAATAGAATGTGAATCATGAACATGAGCTGAGTAATGAAGCCTTGGAGAGAATTTTGCATTGCTTGGATGCATATAAATCAAATGAGATGAAAAGGCGTGAAGACACTTTAAGAAGGATTGAAATTAAAAAAGTGTTCAATGAGTTAACTAGTTCTAATGAAGGGTCATCTTCAACCATGGACAGCATTAGTGGTGCATACACTCATTCTATCAATGAAGTAAGTGAAATAGTATCTTTATAAGACATTTTAATATCAAATTTGTTGTTTTCATATTTTGTAGTGTTGACATGAATTTTATAGTTGTAGTGCTAACATGGGTGCATATTATATAGATTTCTATAGAATCAGAGAAGCAAAATTTCCAAGAGCTACAAGAAACAATGAAAATGTTCAATGGATTGAACGTATAAGATGAATGTTCATCTTCTACTATGGAGGGCACTACTAATGCATCCAACAATCATATGATTGAAGTACGTATTTTAGCACATGTTTTTATCTATTTCTTTTATAATATTGATCATGTTAAACTCATGTGCACATGCATGAAATTATACAAGATTATATAGAGCAAGTCAAGCAATGCTCAATAACACCTAATGTCATAGATCACAATAGTAAGAAGACCATGGCCTCTGAGATGAATCAATATAGCTATGTATGTATATTACTTGTACTTTTTATGCTTTTATTTATTGTGGAAAAAATGTATACTTATTCTTGTATCTTTTTCATTTGATTAAAATTTACTAAAGTTGTATATATTGTGTGTGTAATTATATATAGGGTTTTATAGAAGAGTGTTTCCAAAGTGATCCACCATTGGATGACAAACACTACACACATAGTATCCACAACACTCCTGATTCGATTGTGAGTAAATATTTTTGATGCATTTTAAAATTTTATATTCACATTTTGAAATGTTAATATAAGTGAATTCCTTAATGATTGGACTTTATTTGTATTTACTAACATTTTTTTTCTTATGTAGGTAAATGAAAAAACTAGATCTCAACAAGAAAGAGTTATAAAACACACAAAACTTACACCTAAGAACTTGGGTCAAGTTGGATTTAGGAGTCGAGTTGCTTGGTTGAGTCATATGCAATCCAACCATATTGCTAGAAGAAAGCCTATCAGAATAGCATCTATTCATGGAAACAGTCAATGTAAAAAAAGAACATAGATATGTTAACTAAAGCTTTCATTGGATCTTTAAATTGTATTGTTTCTATAACTAATTTAAATTTCAAAACTATGTGTTTATAACTAGTTAATATTTTTTTACTAATTCCTTTGTGGATTTGTGTAAATATATCAATTCCTTTATGAATTTGTGTAAATATCTAAAGTGGTTTTGTTTGCATGAGTTTAGATGTGATTATTTGAACATTGTTATTTTTATTTATAATTATTTATTTATATTTTTATTTGAGAAGCTCACTGAAATCAGAACTAGACTCTTCAATAATTCAAGGAGATTACTTTTATAATATGTTAAGTATAAAAATTAGTTACATAATCAGAAAGCTTACATTCTTTAACATAGTGGTTAGAATAATATTTTTCATGTCCACTAATTAGCATTTGTTAATTCGTATGGATGTAGATCACCAATATGATCATCATTATCAATAAAATGATCGTATGGGCAATGTGCTAGACCATTCACAATATTAAATGTGAAATATTCCATAGAATTCATGTTGTTGCCATTCAATGCCTAAGAGGAGAGATCGGTTCAATAAGTATGAGATAAATTCAATACCATAGGTGAATGACATGAACATCATGTATAGAAACTTATGTAGTTCTTTGAGTACATCTAGAATAAGTATTGATTCAGTTGGGGTTGATTGTGTGGCTACCATTTTATGTTTTTGTTTGTACGGATGATATATGGATGGTATAAGTATTGTTTCAAATTTTCTTATTATATTGATATTGGGTGCAATGTAACTTTCTTAGATAGAGATAGGTAAATTCTTGCTTAAATATAAAACCTTGTAGGACTATGTTACTATCGTTTGCAATAACACATAAAAAAGCTAATGCCCAATGAATCATTAACTACACCATGAACTATATGGCTTACAGAACGATCTTCAAATGTGACTAAACATGTTGTATAAGATTTCCTTTTTTGAAAGTTAATCAATTTGGTGAATGCCCATGTGATATAATATGTTGTATAACTATTCCGTATATAGACTGGTGTATATACCGGTATATACATTGGTGTATATACTGAAATATACACCAGTCTATATATCGGTATATACACCAGTGTATATACCGGAATATACACCAGTGTATATACCGGAATATACATCAGTGTATTATTCCATTAGGGTGATGGCGTTGATGACGAGCATCAGGAAGAAGATGTTGATGACGATGTACACGGTATATATACACTAGCATATATTTCGGTATATAGACTGGTGTATATTATGATATCTAGATTGGTGTATATTCTGGTATATAGGCGTACCGGTATATACACCAGTGTATATTCCGGTAGATTTGATTGTTTCATATTCATCATGATCATCATCGTCATCACCATCTTCATCATCACCATCGACATCATTGTCGTCGTCATCACCACCACCACCATCATCATCATCGTCGTCGTCGTCATCACCATTTTCATCATCATAATCGTTGACATCGTCCTCATCATCATCATCATCATCTTCATCACCATCAGAATATACACTGGTGTATATTTCAATATATACACTGGTGTATATTTTGGTATATACACCAGTCTATATATCGAAATATACACAGGTGTATATACCGATATATAAATTGGTGTATATTTTGGTATATAGACTGGTGTATATACCGGTATATACATTGGTGTGTATATACCGATATATAGACTGGTGTATATATCGATATATAGACTGGTGTATATACCGGTATATACACCAGTCTATATATCGGAATATAGACTAGTGTATATATCAGTATATACACTGGTGTATATTTCGGTATATAGACTTGTGTATATACCGGTATATACACCAGTCTATATACCAGTATATACACCAGTGTATATACCGGAATATAGACTGGTGTATATACCGGTATGCCTATATACCGGAATATACACCAGTTTATATATCAGTATATACAATAATCTATATACCGAAATATAACCCAGTCTATATACTAGAATATACAGTGGTGTATATACCATGTACATCATCATCATCAACATATTCATTTTGATCCTCATCATCAACGCCATCACCCTACCGAAATATACTCATCATCATCATCATCGTCATCACCATCTTCATCATCATCATCGACATTGTTGTCGTCGTCATCACCACCACCACCACCATCATCATCATCGTCGTTGTCATCACCATCTTCATCATCATAATCATTGACATCGTCCTCATCATCATCATCTTCATCACCATCAGAATATACACTGGTGTATATACTGAAATATACACTGGTGTATATACCCTGGTGTATATACCGATATATACACCAGTCTATATACCGGAATATACACTGGTGTATATACAGGTATATACACTGGTGTATATTCTGGTATATACACTGGTGTATATTCTGGTATATAGACTGGTGTATATACCGGTATATACACCAGTCTATATACTGGTATATACACCAGTGTATATACCGGAATATAGACTGGTGTATATACCGGTATGCCTATATACTGGAATATACACCAGTCTATATATCAGTATATACAATAATCTATATACCGGAATATAACCCAGTCTATATACTAGAATATACACTGGTGTATATACCGTGTACATCATCATCATCAACATATTCATTTTGATCCTCATTCGAAATATACTCATCATCATCATCTTCATCATCATCATCATCATCGTCATCACCATCTTCATCATCATCATCAACATCGTTATCGTCGTCATCACCACCACCACCATCATCATCATCATCGTCGTTGTCATCACCATCTTCATCATCATAATCATTGACATCGTCCTCATCATCATCATCATCATCATCATCTTCATCACCATTAGAATATACACTGGTGTATATATCGGAATAGACACTGGTGTATATACCGGTATATAGACTGGTGTATATACCGGTATATACACAAGTCTATATACCGAAATATACACCAGTGTATATACCGGTATATAGACCAGTCTATATACCGGAATATAGACTGGTGTATCTATCGGAATATACACTGGTGTATATACCGATATATAGACTGGTGTATATACCGGTATATACACCGGTCTATATACCGGAATATACACTAGTGTATATACCGGTATATACACTAGTGTATATTCCGGTATATAGACCGGTGTATATACCGGTATATACACCAGTCTATATACCGGTATATACACCAGTCTATATACGGGTATATACACCAGTCTATATACCGGAATATAGACTGGTGTATATACCGGTATGCCTATATACCGGAATATACACCAGTAAATATATCACTATATACAATAATCTATATACCGGAATATAACCCAGTCCTCATCATCAACGCCATCACCCTACCGGAATATACTCATCATCATCATCTTCATCATCATCTTCATCATCGTCATCACCATCTTCATCATCATCATCGACATCGTTGTCGTCGTCATCACCACCACCACCATCATCATCATCATCGTCGTTGTCATCACCATCTTCATCATCGTAATCATTGACATCGTCCTCCTCCTCCTCATCATCATCATCATCTTCATCACCATCAGAATATACACTGGTGTATATTTCGATATATACACTGGTGTATATTCCAGTATATACACCAGTCTATATTTCGGAATATACACTGGTGTATATACCGGTATATACACTGGTGTATATACCGGAATATACACCAGTGTATTATTCCGTTAGGGTGATGGTGTTGATGACGAGCATCAGGACGAAGATGTTGATGATGATGTACATGGTATATATACACTAGCGTATATTTCGGTATATAGACTGGTGTATATTATAGTATCTAGACTGGTGTATATTCTGGTATATAGGCATACCAATATATAAACCAGTTTATATTCCGGTAGATTTGATTGTTTCATATTCATCATCATCATCATTGTCATCACCATCTTCATCATCATCATCATTGACATCATTGTCGTCGTCACCACCACCACCATCATCATCATCGTCATCGTCGTCATCACCATTTTCATCATCATCGTCATCATCTTCATCACCATCAGAATATACACTGGTGTATATTTCAGTATATACACTGGTGTATATTCAGGTATATACACCAGTCTATATATCGAAATATACACAGGTGTATATACCGATATATAAATTGGTGTATATTTTGGTATATAGACTGGTGTATATACCAGTATATACACCAGTGTATATACCAAAATACCGGTATATACACCAGTGTATATACCAAAATACCGGTATATACACCAGTGTATATATTGGTATATACACCAGTGTCAAAATGAACCATAAAGCACTTACTACTCTTAGTGCAAAAACATGATCCATATTAATCTATAAAATATGAACATTCTATGACAACAAGGCCTATAGAGTTTATATTGCATAAACATTTTACCTACCGCTCTATCCAATTACTTTTAGAAGGACACTAGATTTGCAAAACATGAACCGTGTTGATCCACACGCTATCAGAAATTTGGAATTGCAAGGACCAAAGTGAGCATTACCTTGTTAATTATAGATATACCTTTGAATTTTTTTTCACGTCCTCCGGACTTAAAATAGTGAGCATTGTGGGTCCTCTACAAGCCTAAAAATAAATCCAAATATATATATGTTGTATGTGAGTCTGAGTAAGTATATATATAAAATGAGAATTTATAAATCCTTAATTCATATGAGTCAGAAAATTTTGAACTTTGAACTTGATTTTTAACTTTTATGGTTGAATCATGATGTCTTCTTATAATGAGTTGGAAGTTTAATTTTAATTAATAATTTATGTGAAGATATATAATAATTTATGTGAAAATATAAAAATACCAATTAATGGCATAACATGATATAGAATGTTATTTTCTATATTATCATTTATTCTTTAAAATTAAGGATTATTCTTTATTAACATCTTTTCCCAACAAGTAATTTTATATAATGATATTGATAGATATAAACATAACATTTCATTATATATATATATATTTCATTTTCTTTATAAATACAATTTATATATAATTTTATGAAACCATTTTTTTAATATAGTTTTTATAATGTTTATAAATTGATTATTATAATATTTTAAAAAATAATAACATATTCATCAATTTAATTTTTATGAAATGATCATTTATAAAAGTTTATAATGTCCAAATTTTAGAATTCAATTCAATACATGTATATAAATGATTTTTAAATTGAAAAATTAAAAAAGAGAATTGCACACCCCTCTAATTTGATAATCTTTTATTACTATATATCTCCACTTTTTACTAGTTTATAACTACAGTCCTTATATAGAAGGATAATGACAATTGTGAACATAATTATTTAATTAGATTAATAGGAGTTGATTTGATAATATTTTGAAGTAGTTTATTAAAATAAACGAGACATTTAATGCAGCCCTTACATATTCTTAAAGTTATAGAAAACAAATATTTGAAAAACATATAATTTATCAAACATTTCATACAAAAACTTTGGAACAAAGATATTCGGAAAATATATGTTTTATATCCATCGCATATTTTACTAGAAACAATGATAGTTGTAATAAAGGTGATATTAAAAGTTACAATCCAATTTTGAAATTTGTGCATCTTTATCAGGAATTTAAAATTACACATCCTTAATCAAAACAAATGCCATGCTTATTTCAAATATAACATCATTTACTCAAATTTAACATCTCCACTCCAAATTGTATCAAAATTGATCTACATCAACAATTTTAGAAATAATTATATGCTACCTCTATGACATATGCAGGGCCAACTTACATCAACGCCATGGATTTCACAAATATGTTCAAATTGGAAGAGTGATGCCCTCATCCCAGAAAAAAATTTAAGTGTATAGTCAAAAAGATGACATTCAGATCCAATCACGCGAGAGATCGTATGATGTATATGGACAATAAATTCTTCATGTTTTTCAATCTCAGAGGATGCCCATCTAAATTTGGAAGAAGCATTTGTAGTAACTCTGCATCACAAAAAAAAAAATATTAATAAATCACTTATTAAATATATTTATTAAAATCAAGCAATATGATTAAAGGATTTATTAAACAAAATAATAAAAAGTAATACACATACCTATTACAAGAAACATTATTGATAGTACTATTTCTTATCATGCTCTCTCCAAATTAAAATCTGCAACCGGATGTATGACACATGGAACACCAATTCACATCAACGCTTACATCACGATCCCTTTGTCTTTGTAACCATTCTCTCCTTAACTTTCTACCGGCCTCTCTTTGACAAACATGCTCAAATTGGCGAAGTATTTGCTTAATCTTTGATAAAAAATTAAGTATATCATCAAATAACCGGCATGGAAAACCATTTCCCTTGCTAATCTTGTTTCGAAAGTAGGATATAAAATGTTCTTGTTGGCTTATTTCATGGATAGCAAAGAGAAATTTTGAAACATACGCATTGTCCATAACTGTAAAGAAAAACAAATATTTTAGATTTTAGTATATATAAGAAAATTTATCGTTACTACAAATGAAAATGGGTATTACAAGTAATATCAAGATTAAATTGTTATACCTTCATAACCTATAAAACAATAATCATAGATTTGCAACGCCTACAACTATCACAAATACAAAAAATACGCATACCCACATATAATTAAAGAGGTTGACATCCATCATTTGTAACAATTGTTAAAAACATTACAAAATACAGCATCAACCACTTTATGAGTTGATAATGTTGAAGATGTGAAGTTAACACATAAAATGAAATTTCTTTCATAACATAAATACATATATGATGATGAAAACTCATGTTGGAATCAATATTAGTTGAAATTTTTGGTACATAAATATTGGAATAATTAGCAAATGAATAGTTTGTACTGAAGAAAGAAAAAAAACATCAAATTTAGAATCTTGAAATACTTAATCAGTAGCTAATAAAAAAAATTATTATCACAATATGAAAAGAACTACACTACTACACTATGTGATATATTTAGTAACCATACTTTCAAGAAGAAGTTAATTGATTTTCGAGGACAAAGTGCCTTGACAGTTAGAGAAAATTGATTGAAATATTGTGTTGAAACTATCAAATCTTTTAAATCTATTAATCTTTTGTCAAATATTTTCACCTTTGAACAAACAATGTCATGTGTTCAAGTCCGTAATTAATGGCAATGTTGGACCTGTCTTTGATGTGGTTGGCACCAAAAAATTAGTTGCAATAGCTAAGTTTGACAATGATCTCTGGTATAGTAGATTGCATGTATCATTCACTTCTACAGCTACTGTTGTTGTATCAACCAAAAACGAGCTACCCGTAGCAATATTATCATGCAATAATCGAGGTCGACAAGTTTGAATAACTTGAGATGTGCCTCCCTCAACTGTAACAATAATCACCAAAATAATAAGACAATGACAGTAGGCCCAGTGAAACAATCAAATATGCCGTAGTTAATGGAAATCAACAAATATTATCAAACCAATATACCTGTATTGCATAGAGTCCAATGTTGCACTGAATCTGACCTATGTTCCACATCTCCTTGTTGTCTACAAGAAATCTCCATTTGCTCATTTATGGTTTTATTTTTTGTATGCAACAGTCCAACACATTCGAAGTGTGTTTTAGCATAATTTGATTGGCCATGATGATGTGAAATTTCTTGACCAATAGACACCTTTCCTATAAAAACAACCAAGAAAGTCTTCTCACCATGACCATACGATCATTTAAAAAAATGTGATTGAAATTAATAACAATACCTATACAAGTCTCGTTACTATGTTGTGGTGGGTTGAATGTATCATTCCCTTCTATTTCTGCTATTGAATGATTTGGCAACAATGAGGTATCATCGATAGCACTATCATGAAATAATCGAAGTCAACAACTTGGAATAGATTGAGAAGTGGATCCCTCAACTGTAACAATAATCACCAAAATAATTAGATTATGGCATTGGGTTGAATAATATACCTTATTTCAAATTAAACAAAATTCAGTATCATATTGAAATACCTCTATTGTATGGAATATAACGTTGCACTATATCTGATCTGTGATCGACATTTCTTTGTTTTTGAGAAGAAATCTTCATTTGTTCATCCATGCTTTTCTTTTTTGTGCGAGCTCGTCCGACCCTTTGAAATTTTGTTGCATCTTTTCTTGAATGCAATGCTTGACCACGTTGTCTTTTTTTATTGAGTGGGCTCAAAAAACTATGGTGTCTTTGTTTAGTGATCTTAGATGGAGTTATACAACAATTAAACATTTTATTACACTCCTGACCCACATTGTATACCAAGGTGTTAAGTGCACGTGCATGCTCCAAACTAGTAGGTTTAATATCTAGTAAACGCCTTAGTGTTTGATGAGTTGATGACATAAGAAATTCCATCTCATTGGCCTCAGACATGGCATTGTCTAGTCTTATAGTTGTTGAATCAACATGGTCAGAGGAATTACCGATAGGAGAATCAAATCCTGGGGGAAGCTCTTCTTGGAATTCTGGGTTGGGAGCAACTGTTTCATTTAAATCAACTAGAAATCTAGGCCTCTCAAAAATACTAGAAACATTTGGTGATGCATGCTCACCAAGGGCATTTTTTCCTACCAACATGCCAACCTTTAAGGCATGTTTACAAACATTGCCATTCAATGCCCAAGCACAGTTACAGAAGAAAAAATCTGGCCCTGCATATATGACCTTATACCAAGTATCACGAGTATTCTTATTTTGGCTACGAACCCGATATTCATTGGTATTTATTTGATCACATGCGCATTCTTCATCTGGGATTGCATCTGCTTTGCACTGGGATCTAGCTAAGTGTTCATTGGATTTTTTAGGTCGTATAATACCAGCTTCCTTTAAACGTTGCATGTGAATGTAATACGGTTCAACATTTTCCAACAACACATGAATACCCCAGTCAACCCGCCTGTGGCATGCATTGCTTTTCTCATCAAGGTACCTTTTCTTTAAGTACCTATGGTATGACTCGATTGCATTGTTGGTATCTTGATTTGAATGGGGAAAATTTCTATAATATTTCGCCCACATATCTAGAAAGTGAAGGGGGTTAGTGACAAAGTAGAAACTAAAAATAATGAAATAGATTATATAGTTAAAACACAAAGATGTAGACAGTACTTACAAATTTTGTTGTTGTCTAGCCAATTAGTTCTGAAATAATTCAAAAACTTTTCTTGACCTTGAAATTCATCAAAGATCCGTGCAACTGCATCTTGTACTGAGCAGTCATCCGGACATGAATGCATGATGTCTCCTAAAGCATGAAAAATTGAGACTCTAGTTTCCTTTCCATTGACTTTGCTTAAAATATTCTTCATCCATGCACGACGAACATGCCATACGCATAATAATATTGATGAATTAGTTAAACACCTGAAATGACATTACAGTTAAAGAGATTAATGTACGTATATATGTAATGAAACATTAATCTTCTCTCCCACTCCCCTCTACAAATAATTAATCAAGTCACCTTAAAGCCTCAATCTCAGCTGCAACATCATCTGTAATAAAAGAATGAACATGCCAATCTGGACGCTCTTTCATTCCGACTTTAAATAATGCTGCCAACCATTTTTTAATATCCTCCGATGTATTTCGTGAGGAAATAACCCAAGCTATTTGGACACCATTATGGTGTTTGTCGAAAACCATCAATGTATAAAGTTGATATTACATTCAAATAAACACATAATTATATTATACAAAGTCCACACGCAGGAAATCATTTCAATAACTATAATTAAGTGAGAATCACGATATATGTGTACTCACCCCATATTTGTTCGTGCTAAATGTCGAGTCCATGGATATAGCATTATTATGTGAGTAGTTTATCATCATAGAACGCATCCAGCTTGTTTGTATACCAATGATGAATGGCTTGTTTTGCACAACATCTTGTTGTTGGTAGAAAAAAAACTTATCTGGAAATTGATTGTACCAACAGTCCACGCTAATTGGATCACTCTCGTCCTTGACATATTCTTGTCTTTTTAGTTCATTGTACATGTTTAAAATATCTTGTCTTGTCATTAAGGCATCTCGAGTTGTCCCTGTGAACAACTGACCACATTGATGCTCCACGTCATTAATGAATTTATCCCATATCATTGTGACGTTAAAACCATCTTGAACCATCTGTCTCACACTAGCTCGTAGATTATCTGTTAGATGTGGAGCATAATTGAAATCCTGAGGCCTTCCAACTGCATCCTTCCCATGACACACAACACCATATTTGTCAATATGCCTGCATGCTGTATATATAATAACAACATCAGTTGGTCTCATGACAAGCCGACGCACGATGAAGTGGCATTGACAACCAACTTTAATGCTTTGGCGCGAACTGCGTTTCTTCATTGTATTTTCAAATGTCGTCGTTGTACGACTATCACCTTGGACTTTACAAGTGGATTCCGGACCATATGAACACCAATACCTATTACATATCGTTATAATAAATTAAAGTTATAGATGAATGTTTTTCTTAATCAACTTGAATGATAAGTTAACAAAATATCTAAGCATGTTTCACACAATCAATTATGAGTAATTATAGAGGCTCACATAGCATACTCCAAATACGTGTCAAAATGAATTCTTTTGATCTCCTCAAGTTTTCGAGTTCGTCGAGTATGAAAAACAAATTGAGTAGGAGCGCTTTCTCTTGCTTGCTCTCCTCTTATAAAATCCTGAAGTCTACAATATGGAATAATTACGACTTGGTCCCCCCAAATTTCTGTCCATGTCAAATCTTTGACAGAAAACTCTACCATATCTTCCGGATCTTCAACCTCCAACCCATTTATCTCCTCCCACTTTCCCATTTTAACACCTCTACACAATCACGTACAGAAATAAAATCTTGATAAACTATTCTAATACGACATTGAAAATAATTACTTAAAAAGTAGATAAACAAATAATGTATATTTACTAATTGGTGAGTGTTAGAAGGTCTCCATAATTATATAAAAGTAAAAAGTACATTTAATCAATATTATTATTTACTAATAAAAGTAATAAAGTTCAATGTATTGGGAATTGACCTGAAAAGGAAGGATGGGAGAAAAGAGCACAATCAAAGTGGGAAATAGTAAATGTTCACTTATTGCGAACATTTTTAATAAATGAAATTGTGCATACTCTTAAACACTAAATATGACTAAGGTTGTAGTCAACTGATTTAACATCATTTAGTCAACTGATTTAACAATGAAGACAATATAGTGACCTTTTCTACACTCACATTTCCATCAAAATTAATGCACTTAGATATTGGAAGTCTCATAGTTAATAATGCACAAACAAAGGAGATAAAATTAAAATCTTAGCAAGACAAATATACATGGAATTCAGTGAGTTCTAGCCCATTAAGAATTGTCAATACTAGAAACATTTGATGCAGATAACTTCATCAACAACTTGATCAATCTGTTCAAAACAACATGAATGAGTTGCATGGATTTTTCCTCATTTGGACATCCAAGAGATTGAGCATGATGAAATACTTAAGTATTATAGTGGATTGCATCACTACATCCAAATTGAACTCAAGGGTGGTAAACTGTTGACCTTTGGAGAGAAGGCCTAGCTCCGAAAGACTCAAAGCTCGAACTCATGAAATTTGTACAATCTTCCTTCTTATGCTAGATTTTTGGTGAATATTCCTCATCCCTATCCTCCTCTCACTAGGGAAGAAAATCAAATGGAGACCAGAGAGAAAAAGAATTAGAATAAAATATGTTGTTGGGCGATCAACTCATCTATTTTTTTCCAGCACCCCATTAGCGACTTAAGTGCATATGGAACAGTACACATTTTCCTTAGATCTTAATTACCAAATAAGTATTCGGGAGTACCCTTGGTTGTGAATAGCGGAAGGGAGTTAAATTGGAGGAATCTCTATCTAAGATCAATAAAAAACATTATGAAATTTTATTTGTTTTCCCTCGTTGATCAAGTCACCGTAATGAAAATAGGTTTGCACGTAGTCGATGTAAACTAAAAAAAAATTATTATGGGTTGAGAAAAAATGGGCCCTTGTCCCTTGATTGCATGGAAAAAGATCTACAACCTCAAGAATAAGAGAGGTTTTGGACTCAAAAACATGGAAAATTTCAACATAGCTTTATCAAGTAAACTAATTTGGAGATGGCATAAAGAAGATAAAAAATCTCGGCCCACATATAGTGAAATATGCACCAAACATTCCTTGGCAAGATCTACCAAAATTATTACATTCCATGATGGATCTTCTATTTGGAATAGTGTGAAAAGAGGATGAGTTTGATCATCGAAGGTAGCTTCTAGGAGATACAAGATGGAAGATCAACACGCTTTTGGGAAAATTCTTGGAATTGATGCCCCATGAAGCAATCAATGAGCTCTAAGATTGTTAGATTATTGTGGCCAACTAGGTATGCAATATGTGCACCAATATTTAGAAGCCCATGATGACTCAACCTCAAATATTATTGGTCGCTAGAGATCGAGATATATGGATTTTGCGTTAAGAAATTCCAACAAACACAAAGGAAATACTCTAGAATGATATGCAAAAAAAGACACATATTAGTTAAAGAAGGTCTAAATGCATTAAACATGCATATGCCCAATTAATGAAGTGATTGGGTGAATGAGACATAATATGGACCAAAGTCTAGATTGTTGGCCTATAGACCTGGTATATCCATGATTGGAGAATGAAGTAGTCCATGGATTGGTAAATCTAGGAGTAGATCTATATTAGGGACTAGAAAGTGTATGGCATATAGGGATTCCTTAGAAATAAACTAGTTTCCCTAAAAGATAAAGCAACTTTTCAAAGAATAACATTAGGATAGTGGAGGGAGATCCATCTACACTCTCACTGGTACAAAGAGAGAACAATAATCACTAATGTAATCAAATGACAAATATTTAAATTATCTCCAAAGTAACCACATTAAACAAATCCAAGTGACAATATTTTCTAAAAAACAAAGTGATTTTGTCAAAGGTGGAGACGTATTAGATTGGATTATCAAAGCTTGATAACCCCTTCATGTTTTGTGACGGTTGTTGTTGGTATCTATATAATATTATAGGGTATCTAGTCACAATGAAATATTACTATCTTAAGATTTTGTTAAAGAATTAATATTTTTCTTTTAAATTATGTATATTAATATTTTTATTATTGGATGTATATTGTAAATAATACCACATGTTTAAGTATTACTTGAAAGTTTTTTCAATCTAGAGAGTTAGCTTTGGGATGTTATTCTGTGCATTGATGTGATAGCATGCTCCTTCACTTTGATGCAAACATTATTTATGGGTTGAGTGGGAATTAGTAACTCATTTGAATTACCTAGATGAGGCCCAAGTTTAAAGACAATGGTTCCCACTATAACCCAAGAGTATATCCAACAACATGCAAACCAAATATACCAATAACTCGTGACTTGGCAAGGGATGCGACTTTCATTAACACAACCAATATGGGGGTCCCACTCCACAGTGGTGCCTACACTTCTATCCTTATCAAAATAAGGCCAATGTCTCATTGGGGATTTGAACCCGAGTGCGGATATTGTAAAACTTACCTCCTCACCATTCGAGTTATTGACCCCTCAACAATATTATAATCTATCTTGCTATAATGGAAATTTTTGTACTATGGGATTTCATTTTACATAATTACTTTTTTATTAGTTGTGTGTTGCTAATAATCCTACACTCATAACAAATAATAGCTAGAGATGGTTTATAAGAGATTATCACACTTAAGAATGTACCAATTCAAAAATATGTTTTAAAACATAATTACAAAATTAATATAATAATGTATTTCCTCATTATACTATGCCTTATAAATCATCTTAAGTGTTTAGTTGTTTTTGTTTACGTTTATGTTTTTTCAATCAAGGGATTTTCCTCCACAATCACTTTGTTATAAGCGCTTGAGTAAACATAAATAACCTGTTGGCTATCACTTTGGGTTCATTATATTCGTATCCTTCATCCAACTTGAGACCTGTCACAACTACCCTAAAATTAGACTACATACCTCTTAGTGGCACTCAAGATACCTGTAGTAGTTATTGGCAGATTTGAACTCCCAACCTCCTAAAGTTTAATAACAAAAAAAACCTAAATAACTAGTAGAACTACATATATAACTCTTAAAATATTAATTTGTGATTATTATCAATAATATTATTATAGTAATAATCTAATTTAAAAACCTAACCATATATCAAATTAACATACAAGACTCTTTACGAGGGAAAGAACACCCTATGCATATCCTCTAAATAAGAAATACTCTTCTCAAACTCATCTTTATACTAAATACCAATGATTCTTCATAAATATAACCATAATCTATCATAATGAATTCCCTGATGTAATCATGTGTCCTTCGTGGATAAGCAATGGTTTCTACTGCCCTAAAGAGGAGTAATGGTTTTTATCGCAATAAAGAGGCTCGACCATGTGAATATTCATACATATAATTTTTGTATATAGTGGCCAAACTTTTTATGAATATAATCAAAATTAGTGAGGTCGATTCTAAGAAGCAAATCATATGTCCTTACTTAGTAGTCTTGATCCTATAATTATTAATGAATTTAAATCATGATTATAGAATGCCAAATTTTTAATGACGAATTCAAATCATGATTATAGAATGCCGAATTTTTAGTGAGAGGTTAGGGCTATGTGCAAATCACAAAGAGTAATCATTCAATTTTGAACTTCTAAATTGTGAACAAAGACCTTGAAAAAAAATCCACTTACACTTATTTAATTCTATTCAACAAATTCTTAATGATTACATAACAATTTTCCATGTAAACAATAAAAATAAATTAATATTTTACATAACAATAAAAATAAATTATTTATTTTATTTACTGATAAATAATGTAAACTTTTAATTTTGTTTTCTAAATTGGAAATATAACGTTTAAAGTTCCTTTTCCCAATAAATTGTTGATTTTGACAATCATGTTCTTAATTTAATGTTTAAATAATGTAAACTTTTAATTTTGTTTTCAAAATTGGAAATATAACGTTTAAAGTTCATTTTCCCAATAAATTGTTGATTTTGACTATCATGTTCTTAATTTAATGTTTAACTATAACGGAATGTAATGCACTTTTTCACTTACAAGGAACGTGTTCTTAATTTAATGTTTAACTCTAACAAAATGTAATGCACTTTTTCACTTATAAGGAACAACATTCGGTTAAGAAGAAAAACATTTCAATTAAGGTTACATGCTAACTTTTTCTCTTTTAAACATATTCTTGTGTCTCTAGTTATATACGGTTCTATTTGGATTTTCCTTTAATTTAATTTTCAACTTGATTTAACAACACCTTTTCACTTCCATTTTACATGCACGTGAAAACCCTTGAAATTTTGAGAAGGATTTTCCTTTCATTTAATTTTCAACTTGACTTAACAATACCTATTCACTTCCATTTTACATGCACGTGAAAACCCTTGAAATTTTGAGAAGCACAACACAGTTTTAAGGTTACACGGTAATGTTTTTCCAAGTTTCAATGATCAATTGACAGAGGTTTTATTTCCCGTGATATACTGAATAAATATATAAATAAGTATTCAATTTAAATAACCATAAATAATTTGAAACAAATAATTGAAATTTTTAAATGTTATATTACTATGATTATATATTTTACAAAATAATTGATTATCAAAAAGAAATATTTAAAAAAAAACATATTCACCATAGTCAAAAGTCTCAAAGGATTCATTGTGCTTCATTCAACATGTAAACATTCTAACTTTTATAACCAGCGAGACTACATTTGTCCTGAAGTAACGGTCAGAACATGGACAGTTACGTTGCAAACCCTCTCAAATGAGGATGGAGCCAGATAGGTGGCATTCAAATCCACTTGTTTGGTTACCAGGGTCACTCAAACCTTTTTTTAATATCAATGGTCTTCAAATTTGGTAAAAACTGGATGAAATCGAAGTTCCATGTCGAGGTTTTGAAATGACAAGGATTCTCGTGTTAAAAAAAGAGTATATCAATAACAGCAAGAAATTTACATTTCTTTAGACTGACTCGGATTCTTGGAAAAACAAGAAAAACCAGTAAATCAATAAAAACACGAGCCGGAACAAAACGTTTGGAATGAAACTCAACTTTAAAGTCACATGAAAACATGTGGGTGCATGTCTGTATGTTTACAGAAGTAGAACACTCAATCCCGGGGAAAACACGTGGCCAACGCAAATGCAAAACAAACTTATTTTTTCGAAGCTTGTAGGGATTAGGAATGCCGTAAGCAAAGATTCGTGATCCATACTATAAGAAACGCCTGGCATTGTCAAAACTGGAACAGAGAGAGGCAACCAATAGTAGTGTTTGTTGTTGTTGTTTATTTGACAAAACAGACGCAGATCAGACTGTTGGTATTCGCCAATTGTGACTGCTAACTGATAAAATTGAGTTTCCCATGGGAAGAATTCCAGAGAAAGCAGCGCATACCGTTCACGGGTAAATATATTATGGCCCAATACAACTTTACATTCAGTTTGTAATTCTGTGTTTTTATGGTCCAATGTTTCGGTGGTTTAGAGTAACATACCCGGTGGTGGTTTCGCTTGTTCAGCTGGTGGATGCTCGCTTGTTCGGCTGCTGGATGCTCGCTTGTTCGGCTGGTTGCAGGTTCCAGGTTCAGATTGCTCTTGCTCTCGACATGAACTCTGCAGTGCTGCGATTCCGTGTTTAAGCTACAGCCTCCCCTCACCATGCAGCCAGCCCATGTGAGCCGATCTACGGTCGATCTCCTGCCGATCTCCTTGAGCCTTGCGTAGCCTTGCACGGATCCGAGACTGCGTTGTCTGCTACGGTCGATCTCCTTGAGCCTCGCGCAGCAATGATGGATAGCATGACGGATGATGGTGGCTACGGCCGATCTGAAATGGCTATGGCATGAGGCATGATGCCATGATGCATGGCAATGCAACCCCGTCGACGGCCGGCGATAGGCTCCATTTTTCCGGCAGAGTGTCCATGTCCTATGGCGCTGACATACCGTTAGACCCCCGCAGCAAGAGCATTAAACACTCTGCTGCGGGGTTGATATTGGTCGAGATCGTTTGGCCTGTTTATGAGAGGCCCACTATTGAAACATTTCACCAATTTGAGATAACAGTCAGAGTCCTATCTTCTTTACAAATGGATGAATTTGTGAGAAAACGTTGATAGAAGTTGGAAGAGCCAACCTGGAATGCAACAATGGAGCACCTGACCAATTCGTTGAACCATGGGGATTCTTCGAATCTTAAAGGTGTTACAGATGAACGTTTCGAGGGTTATCGCACCAACCTCAAATGCACCAGCGATGGGCGGCAGGTTTGGTCTGATTTCTATTTTCATATGTTGTGGCCAACCTCTGTCACATATTTCAACGAATGGCCCACACATCCTAAACTTGTCACATCCTGAACTTGGTCATTGCACTTAGAGGAGTTAGGTGCTTTATAGTCTATATGGAGAGATGTTGTATGGTTCCAACCTAACAAACTAAAAATTAATGTTGGCTCATAAAATAAAAAATTATGATAAGTATTTAAAAAAAATCCATGTTGGCTCATAAAATAGAAAAATTATGAAAAGTAATTAAAAAAATCAATGTTAGTCTATAAAATAAATACTTAAAACTTAAACCCGGATCTATCAACCAAGAGAGATCAAATTTCTTGAGTTTAAATAATAATAACAATAAATTACACTTCCCTCTCGGTGCCTGATAAATCCGACTTTAAATGGATCTATGGTATTTAAAAAATGGCTCACACACCCTAAACTTTTGGATACGTAGCAATTGATTGAATATTTTTTTAATGATTGATTATTTCTGCTTGAACTTAATTTTGGTAATTATACTATAGGTGTTTACATCTTAGAATTTTTACAAGATAGATGTTTATATCTTAGAATTTGGGGTGGATGATTGAAAGAGGAAGGGGCAAGTATATTATCTACATTAATTTTATGGGTGGGCATCCTTCAAATTTCAAAATAAACAATTATAAAAAAAAGAAATATAAAATTAAGTAGTGTTGATGCATGGATAACTTGTAACTCATGCGTGGATAACAAGTAGTGAAAGACAACCCATTTAACTAAAGAAGGTAACAGGTAGAGGCATAGACAACATCTAATTACAACTAAGCATGGAGAAGTCACAAGATAACTTGTTAGTGGCACTTAACTTGTGACCTATTGGTGTTCGCCGACCACAAGTTAAGTGGCTATACTAGTTTAATTTGGTGGGAATTTGGGGTGAGTTAACACTATGATATTTTTATATAATAATTTATATTACTCAACCACTTAAATTAATATTATTTTTACTTAATATTTTGTATTACTTAATTATTCAAATTATTTTATTAGACTAGCAACAACCATATTAATAATATTAATATATTCTAATGAGCCTATATTTAACACATTCTTTAGGCAAAAAACATTATCAATGTGCCTAACAAATTAATATTATTCATATGATTGTTACTATGATGATATTTCCAAAATATTAATAATATTATATTATAAAATAATATAAAGAATAAACAAATTTACATTATGATGTTATATTGCATTCTTATATACATTAAATAATTAATATAATAAATTATTATATAATATTATATATTATTTATATGAAATAAATATGAGTAAATAATAATAATAGGCTATGGAGACTGTGGTGAGGAAGCGATTAGAATATTAAATATTATTATATTATGTTTTAATTTTCGCATATTAATTATGTTTAAATATTTTTTACTATATTAAATGGTCTATGTGTGTAGTCTAAATATTCTATGTTATATTTTCCATCTTATTTTGTTGGTACAGTTGGAAATCTTTAAAAAATCTTAGAACCACATATATTAGCTATGAAAATTATATAATTTGGGTGGCATGGGGGTATTTGAGGGTGTTGCATCTATTAATGGATTCAAAAACACAATTTAAACACTTCCAAATTTAGAGTTCACCAAAAAAAGTTACGAGATTCCAGCCAAAACCCACCGTAATGTCCAAAAAATAGAATATATATACATATATATATATGAGTTTATTTTGGATAACCACATTACATTACATTATTACATAGTGTTTTGAGTTGTTTAGTTCTTTAAGGGTTATGTCACATTGTGACATTCTTTAATGGTTAATATGTCAAAATGTGACATACCTCTAGGTTTATGTCAAATTGTCACATTTGTCATGTTATTATAGAAGTACTATTTTTGTTAACATTGCCATGTTCAATAGGGATTATGTCGCAATGAGTTTGGTTAAGGTCAGTTTGGCGTGGTCAAGTCTATAGTTGATATGGGTGACAATATTTCACTATGGATGAATATAGTCAACCATGGTTGACTATTAGTGAATGTTGTTGACCAAGATTGAGCTTAGTTTATTTTTGTTGGTCATGGTACCAAAGGGTTATGTTGGATTATGTCATTCCCTAATGGATGTCTCATTACAACATTCATCTTGGTTGATTTATGCCAAAGTGATATGTAGTATACAAAGGTTGAGCTTGGTTGGCCATGGTTCTCAAGAATTTTGTTGGATTACAATGTTCCTCAATAGTTATCTCTCATTGCAACATTCATCTTGGTTAATTCATATCAAATTACTACATTCCTAAAGGGTTATGTTGCTATATTTCATACCAACCTTCAAGCATTAAAATCTATGGTAATAAGACTATGTCGCTTATTGTCTTTCAATAGTTAGAGAACCTCATATTGGTGCTCTATGTGATACTCCACTCAAGAAATAGATTTTACAATGACTTGTATGAGAAATAATATAGTTTTTTCGCACCCATTGTTGGATTTTGTGAACCATGTTTGAATTTAGTTGTACCAGTTGTTGAATTTTGTGAAGCATGCAGCTTGACTATGGTTGACTTTGGTTAGGTAAAGTTTGACCATGGTAGACAATGCTTGATGATGGTTGTCAATGTTTGACTATGTGTGACCATGTTTGAATGCCATTAACCATGTTTGATTATAGTTGACTATCGATGCCTATATTTTATCATGGTTGATAGCATTAAACCTTGGTTAATCATAGTTAACCATGGATGATGAAGGTTGAATATGTTTACCATGATTGACTTTAGTGAACCATGTTTGACTTTTGTTGACTTTGGTTAACCATGATTAATTTAGTTAAACACAGTTGAATTTACCAAGGTTGAACATGGTTGACATTGTTGGGTTTTGGGAACCATGGTTGACTTTGGTGAGTGTAATTAGAGTAAGGACTCACAAGATTGATGAAACTCTTATTTGTCATTAAGCTGGTTCAATTGTTCATAATTCCCAAAATGTACAAAAGCTAGAAATCTTGAAAGTATACTGTATTTGCTAAAAAATAATTGAAAGTTGAACCCCTGTGTTTATGCTAGAGGGATTATTTATTACAATCTCCAAAAACATCTAAACTAATAAAAGAAATCTAAACTGGATTCTATAACTTAGTTGCAACAGAGTCTTTGTTCCTATGATTGTGGGAGTCATCAGTAGTGATCAAAATCTCGAAGGTATCAATGTACTAGAAAATGGCTATGTATCCCTCCTCATTAAACTATGAAATCATGAACGTTGATATTTATCTGTTGGTGGTCTTCAATTGACACTTTTTTCTCCCTCAATGAGAATTCATGCACTAATTCCACACATTAGATCGCATCCTTGGAAAACCTAATCATAAATCAACAAGAAAAAGATGAAGCACTTTCAGCCATCAACATTCTATTGTAAAACATGTATAACAACCTCAAAGTATCTTAACTATTCCTAAATCAATCCTCCTTTCCCCCATTGTTGTGCATAGAATATGATACTTACTTACCAAATCTGGGACTGATCATTCTCCCCAACTAAACGGATTGCACTGCCTTGTGAAATCTGATGTTTTGGAACCCTGGGCCCCGAATGTTCGACAAGTAGTTCTTTTCCATCATAAGAAATTATCCTCAAAACCTCACCCTAATTGTAATACCCCAAACTCTGCTTTATCTATGGCCAATTTTCCTTTTTTGCATCCTCATTAATTTATTGGGTAGTGCTGAGAGGGAGAAACAATGGTGGAGTCAGCTTTAAGGCTATCCACTCAAGTCCCTTTTTCTGTAGGGTCTCTTTATATAATTTTTCTATGAAAGGGGGAATTTTCAAGTTGTTTGGAGAGTGGGGCTCCCTGCTTTTCAATTATAGTGATAATCTTCCCCATCTTCCTATGATTACATGGGTTGCATCCAGGATTTCATCCCCTCCAAAATCTAATCAAAATGAATGATGGATTCCTATTGCTTCTCTTTCAAAACTGGAATCAAGTTATAATCAGTAGTTAGCGTTTGGTGGCCTTGGATGACCATATCTGGGTTGGAATCCTCAACTCTTATCACAATCCATTTCCCCATTCCTCTTCCTGATAAAGGTGTATATATTGATCCCTTTCAACTTCATTATTAAACGAAGAGTGAAGGGCCAGTAATTGAACATCTCCTACATACATATTCGATGACCATCTATAAGGGTGAGGTAAAATAAAATTATGAATGTAAAACTCACATAGCAAATATTTTTCTTCCTTAGTATCCTAACAAACTTCCACAAAGTTTTTTGGAGTTATAATGTTATAGGGGAGATGGTTCCCGAGCCTGTACAACTGGTACTTACACCATCTTTCTCATAGGAAGATTGTATACACCCTTGATGGAGGTATGTAAGTGAGCATTTCCTCATAGAGTTGGGTGATTTTATTCATGCTACCCTTCAAATCATCTATCTGTTAGTTCTTCCCTTATAAATGTGCTTTACTGTTTTCCAATTCTTGTTGTTGCCCTTTCTTTTTATGTTCAAGCTGCTTCAAGTTATCTAAATGTTACATCTATAGAATTTGTATCTTTTCTTGTAACATGGAGGCCTCATCTGATGGTGTATCTTTGTTACTCAGTGATGGATTTTGTGTCATGGATTTTGGTGCTTCCAACTCCTGAGTCTAAATTTATTTAGTTCCATCATCGCGGCTTGTAGCGTGGTGTACCCGACCCTGAAACCAAGGTCATGGGAACATGTAAACCCAAAGGAAAGTTGAATAGAGGTATTGTATAGCGGAATACAATCAACCAAAGTTTAATCTAACATACCATCAATCCAATTTAAAACAACATTCAACTATTAAAATAAATAGTGACACCTTAAAAACAATTATAAAACTCCCCAAAAGCTCATGCAGATGCAAGACCGTGCAAGCATGGAAATGCAACCAGATTTAGAAGCTTATTAAAATTGGACTTTAGAATTATTAAAATATTAAGGATTACCATAATCATCCCAATAATACTATATGATCAAATTTACAGAATTCTTTGCAAAAAATTACAACCAACACTTTTCGCCGTAAAACTATGCAATTACTACACATCCATAATTCCAATTTGAGACAACTTCATTAACAGTTTTGCATTGCTCATTGGATAATATATGAATCTGACACATAAATACATTAAATAATACAAAATCAAAGGTTTAGAGCAACCATATACAACCATTAATTCATACAAAAGATTAGTTCTACCAATTGCTGTCAAAATCATTATCGGATCATCCGACAAGCATCCAAATATATGCAAAACTAACCGGGAGTCCCAAATAGAAAGAATACAAGTTATATGGGTCACTCTAAGTCCACAAAGGGTGCACCAAAAATTTCATACACCTCCATACAACTTTCGATAATCAACTCTATAGAAAAGCCATCCATTCAATCTAGTTTTCAAGCAGAAATAACCCATTTCCTAGCAGTCAAAACTCGGTATTTTCATTTGTGAAATCATACAAGAGATATGAAAAGATGTGGAGGGTGCACTTGTAGATTAAGATACAAAAAATAACACATGTATAATCATAATTCAAGATGCCATCAAGATCAGATCTCAAAATCAAGGAGAAAAAACCAATTTCCAAGCATGATTCCTCAACCAATGTTCTAAAAACTAAGTTGAGGCCACAGATCCACAATAGACGTTCACTCAAGGATAGATAATGTATTATTTTGAGAATCCACAACTCAATTCCTCACCACCTGCTTCCTCCTCCACCCCACTACCAGGTGCAATGGTAATCCCTTCACTCCCCTAGGTTCCTCAGGACTTCACCCCCTAGGTTCCTCAGGACATCTCCCCTGAGTTGAGGCCACAGATGCATCCTTGATTTGAGGCCATAGATCCATAATAGAGGTGCACTCAAGGATAGATCATGTAAATGTTTGAGAAACCACAACTCAATTCCTCACAACCTTCTTGCTCCTCCACCCCACTACTAGGTCAATGGTAATCCCTTCACCCCCTAGGTTCCTCAAGACATCATCATTCACCATCAGGATTTATGTACAGGTCCAGGGAAAAGAAAAGCAGTGGACACAAAATAACTATAATAGAGTTGTCATGGATTTCCACAAACAACAAACAATACAAGAATGCTTCAAACATAAGGTTCATTCACATAGTAGAGCATACATGGCTTCCCAAGATCACAAGCTTACCAAGCTCTCCACATGAATGGCATGGACAACCAAGAAAAACCAACAATAATCAACAACCTTAACCAAGGAGATAAACCATGGATTTATAGACCAAATAAGTCAATTCAAACCCAAGGGGGTCAAATCAAACCAAGGTAAGCCAACTTTAGTCAACCCAAGGGGGGGTTAACTCAACCCCCAAGAGGCTAACTCGAATCCAACCCAAGCAATTTAAATTTCAAGGAGAGTGGACCCAAGTCACTCCACCCAACTCAAATTAATGTGTGGACATTTAATCCATGTAGAGGAATTCAAAATAGTGAGGTGAGGAATTACACAAGCCAAAGCATATTCCCAAAATAGCAAAGGAGGAAGGAGTTACACAAACCAAGGCTAAAAATAGCCAATGAGGGTTCACTTGTGTAATTGGGGGTTACAAAACCAAGTGTAACCTCCAAAAATGAGTTATAAAACCACCAAAGGGGCTCAATCAACTAGTGGAATCCAATGAAGCACCAAGGAGGGTGCATTTGCCAAGAGATGCCCACTAAATCATGAATTAGGATCAATAGTACCAACATAGGCTAAAATAATAAAAAATTGGGCTCATTGTACAATGTTTGGGTGATAATCAACTAATAAAGCCACCAAGGAATAAATACAGACCAATATCAACCAAACAAGTTCTAAAGTGTTAGGAATGTCCCCATTCCCCCTCACATTGTGTATCTATGCCTTCCATACTCTTTTGTCGTCTCGGGTGTGCCAGTTTTTTTTACTAATTAATTATTTACAAAATAATAATGTCTCTTGGTCCTTAAATACCCTTTCTCTAGAACCTTGTGCTACAACAATAATAATTATTACATATGTCTGGTGCTTAACATACAGGGCATTGCATTCCCCTCCCCCTTAAACAATGCATCATCCTCGATGCATAATACATACATGCCTTTATAAAAGGGTAACACACATGCCCATACATGTCTAAGAAAGATGACATCCTTCAAATTCTTGCAGACATTACCATACATGCCTCAGAAAGATAACATCTTTCTCACCACAATACTTCCCACAACCACCTACTTTCTTATCTATCTCCATTTCCCATAGGAGAACCAGTACTAGTAGAGTGGACTCAAGGAAGCAAGGGTCAATCTTCAATCTCCATCATAGGGTCTTCAAACCTTATTACAAGGCCTTCAAACCTCATCACAAGGCCTTCAATCCTCAACAAATATACATCCACCTAAAAATCATATTCCATTCACTCATATGATTAACATAAGGTATAAAAATATGTGATTTATGATATAAATATATTCTTCTACAAAGACACTTTCTTCGCATTGCAACAACCAGATGGTTAGCATCAAACATAAATATATACAATATTCAACAAGATACATAAAACACATCTCCAAAATACAAGATACATGAAATAAATTCTAATTATTCACATGAAATATTTCAAAGGTACATGAAATCAAAACACTTGAAATGAATCTACCCGAAACACATTCTAATCAATTCAATCATACATTATACACATACTCTAAGATACATGAAATGCGTGAAAGGTACATGGATTGAATTAAGATACTTTTATAGATAAGACATTTTCCAACAAAGTTATAAGAGAATAACACAATGATAACCTTTCAACAAAGATACCTTTCTCACTATTCACAAAACATACGCAACATCATTATACTATATATACATATATCATAACTAGCTATATACATATATCATAACTATATACATCACATATATTAACATACATCCAAAAATACTAGACTTCTCATTCATGTAAGCATGCCAAGTTGGGGAAAGTACAAAATGAATACTTTTAGACTCAATCAAAGCAAAATACCTACTAAGAAACAAGGTTTGGTAAAGCCAGGTTTGCATACAACAAATGCAATCAAGTTTCTAAACAACTGAAAGAAACCCCAATCTTTCACTTCAAAGGAGAAATCAAACAAACACAAAACTCAAAGAGCAAAAAGCAACCCTACCAAAAGAGGATTTTTCACTCAAAAAGGTACAAATTGGCTCAAACAGCCTCAATTGGTTCCAAATCAACTCAAACAGGAGCAAATAGATTCAGACAGATCCAAATTGGGTAAAAATCCTCCAAATTGGTTCAAAGTGCTCCAACTTGGGTCTAAAAGGTCCAAATTGGTCCAAACAAGCTGAAATTGGCTCAAAAAGGTCCCAAAAACCTAGATAAGAGTAATCAAGAGGTCAATCTCACACTTCTAAAGGGTCCTACTCAAACCAAGGACAAGCAAAGACTTCCAAAAATCCAACCAAACTTTCCCAAACATGCCTAAAAAGGAAAGAGTCACGTACAGGAGATACATGCTAGTGAAGTACTGACATAGTAGGGTGTAACACGATGGTGATAATACCATCATATACGTGTTTTTAGAAGACACACACCTGTCATAATGGTCACCTACACATGTGTATTGAAAGTCTCCAAAAAGCCAGGTCGAACTCAAAACTTGACAATGGAAGGGTATATTAAATCTCTGAGATCATTCCTAACTTGAAATTAGACTCAGAACTTCAAGGAAAATGGATAAATAAACTTGGAAACCCCAAAGTATACAAGATTTATCCCCAGTGGATTCTCCAATTCTGTTGTTAGGAAAATGGTCCTATGACTGGGGTGAGGTCACCAACATACTGGGGTTGAAAAATTAGACATCTAGGGTTCTATAACAAGCAAAATAAACAAAGATTTTGAAAGTTAAAAGGGTGTATACCTTATTTATGAAGGTTGATCCTACCCTTCTCATTGTTATCCTTGAGCTTTTCACTTGATCTCCAATCAAAGAACCTGCAAAACTAATTCAAAAAACCTTCCTCGAACAAATTTGGATACAAGCAAATAATTGACATTTAAATAAAGCATAAAAAGTTAATCTAATAAGCATCAAGAAGCAACCAAATATGATACAAGCATGAACATAGTTGTTTGGAAAGGGAAATATGTATATTCTTTCATTAATGAATGATGCAAGTACAAACTTACCTTCCTTCTATTCAAGCACCTCACAAAACCTTTGATTCAAGATCTCCTGCTTCTCTTCTTCAAGAATCCCAACCTCAGATTAGGTGTATTAGGTTTTGGTAGAAGATAGGGAACAAATGATGGGGAAGGGAGCGATCATTTCTCTAGCATAACATTACTTGGGCTAAGAGTCCTCTTCATGACCCATCTCCCTTTATTTTATAGTGGAAGGAAATGGTTGGGTCGAGGAGGGAGCAGTTGTAACCAAGGAGGAGGTTTCCAAAAACACCCCAATTGCCCCAATTTCAAGATTTTTTATATTTTTGGAATTTTTTAGGGAACAAACTGATGAGACAAGGGACAAGGCACGCACCACATGGAGGTGAGCTATGTGCAACAAGCGTGTGGGTGAAAAAATAGGGGAAAATTCCATTTTGAGGGCTTTTCAGGGGGTGTTTTGGTCTCCAAATATGGTTAGAAGCTCCCTAACTGTTGGATAATCACTGAATAAGTTAAGGCCACACTATTGATCTCCCAAATATGGATCTTCCATCCATAGTTTATGTTTTTGTGACCAACAGTAGCTTCATGAAGTTTCGTCGTGAAAGTGTTTTCATGAGAGCATCAACATGCAAGTGTTGTCACAGATAGAGAAGTGCCAATTTTGGTTATAACAATACCCCGCCTTTAATAATAAATATCCACCATAATACTTCATAACCATAATACACCAACCATACCGCAACCATCCATTCAACCATAAAACATCAATCATATATAGATCACAATGAAAACCATACATGCATCAAATGACCATACAAAATCATCTGTTCACACATCATCCATACAAATATTAACCATATGATCATCCATCATACACACAACAACTGGAATACATCAATCGAAATACATTAATCATAATACATCAATCAAAATACCATACATTAATCAATGACAATCACATCTACATGACATCTGATAAGCACCAAATAATTTCTCAATAACATCACACAAGTGCATCAAACACACAACTAATTATAAAACCATATACATGCAAACTACATATACCACTATTTATCATAACATTATATATGATTGTTATCACATGACATATATAATATCCATATATACTCTATTACCAATATACCACAATATCAAGGAAAAGTTTAGGGGCGAAATGTATCCCATGCGCTATTTTTCCATGATTTTTTCCAAAAACCGATTCGCCAAATATTTTATATTTGACATTTTAGGAATTAGTAATATTCGCCAAGGTTTATACACTTTTAAATAAGTATGGATCCTTAAAATTTTCCCTCCACAATATACACAATATACGATTCAATATATATATTATACCCATCTAATACACATGGGTAGTACCATATTAAATCACACATATATATATACAAAAATATATATTAACATACATACTATCTATAATACATATATCTTACTGACCCTTCCAAACTCAAGGGTTCGAGACTTTTCCCAACAACTCTTCTTCAGAATGTATGGATTCTGTGTAATTTCCAATTCCACCTATGATCTTTGTAGCTTACTTTTCTCTGTACTTACTGAGTCTTGTTCTTCACTTATTTGATTGGGCTTCAATACCACAATTCAATAACCACACTGCATGTTCATTCATTAAGTAACATAACTAACATGTTCATTCTTCATTCATACCACTTTTCATCTCAAATCCAATGAATAAAGATCTTTAGAAATAGTCAATAACTGCATACTGAAAGTACAATTCGAGCAAATTGAACAGGGAAAAAAGGTGGTTATGGTCACTATAGGACCTCTACACTGAGCACCACTTCATACTGAATTGTTAGGAACTAGTTTCATCTCACTTGGATTTTTGGATTGCATTCAGGAACCATTGAAAACTCGGTTGGAAAAAACCACGGGTATACCATAATTTTGGATTGAAAGCTTCAAATTCAGAATTTTCAAAGGAAATCCTCCAAATGAGAAGAAAATTTTCTTGTAAGGTAGATACCATCAACAACATGTATGCACATTCCATAGTCAACCAAAACAACTTTTCCTTTATCAAAAGAATTTCTCCAAAATTGAGCACTAATTCCCAAGTAAAAAGGGGGTATGTTCATAGAATTTTCCTAGAATTTCCATTGGTGTTGGTGACTTAACCAAATAGAATCATATAACTTTTCTAATTTCTATTCAAGCTTCATAAGATCTCATAATATGAAAATGTATCCTTCCAAATTTTATCATAAACATTGCCATTCTCAAGCAAAAATCCATACAAATTCTGCATAGCCTGGTTTACATCTTTCAACATACATATAAATTCTGAATTCTCCAAATAACTTCAGGAGGCCTGCAGGTGCCACTATATCCCCTTCTTTCTCGAGTACCAACAGATCCATATTCATTATATATATTATATACATTATCACTATTACTCCAATACACACACACACCCACCTTACCATTCACATACATTAATATACATACACTACACATAATTATTTAATTTATACACCACTTATATATCATATCTTACAACATGTATACTAATCTATGCTAATATATTGCATATACTAACAGATCTATAATCTCTTAACCTTTGAAATAAAAATAAATAAATAAAAATACATTCAAACTGGTATATGAAGTAAGGCACTAGTTGAGGCTTTTGATTCTTCAATTAACATAAAGGGGGTTAAATTTCTTTCAATATGCATATTTTTTAATTTCCAAATGCATATAAACAGAGTTATAAATCCATAATAGGCCCAACAACTACAGAGTTGGAACCTAAGCTCCGATACCACTTGTAGTGTACCCGACCCCAAAACCAAGTTCATGGGCACATGTAAAGCCAAAGGAAGGCTGAATAAAGGTATTGTACAACAGAATACAGTCAACCAAAGGTTAGGATAACATACCATCAAGCCAATTTAAAACAACATTCAACTATTAAAATAAATTGCAACACCTTAAAACGAATTATAAAACTCCCCAAAAGCTCATGCATATGCAAGACTGCGCAAGGATGGAAATGAAACTAGATTTACAATCTTATTAAAATTTGACCTTAGAATTATTCAAAAATTAAGGGTGACCATAATAATCCCAATAATACTATATGATCATATTTATGGAATTCTTTGCAAACAATTACAACTATAACTTTCTGTCGTAAAACTATGCAATTACTACACATCCGCAATTCCACTTTAAGACACCTTCATTAACAATTTTGCATTTCTCAGTAGATAATATATGAATCTAAAAAATACATCCATTCAATAATACAAAATTACATGTATATAGATACCATATACAACCATTCATTCATACAAAATATCAGATCTACCAAATCCTATCAAAATCACTACTGGATCATCCAACAAGCATCCAAATCCCTGCAAACAAAACAGGGAGCCCCAAATATATATGGAACTCTACATCCACCAAGGGTGCACTATAAATTTCATACACAACCATACAACTTCATATAATCAAATCTAGAAAAAAACTATCCATTCATTCTAGTTTTCAAGCAGAAAAACCCATTTCCTAGCAGTAAAAAATCAGTTTTTTCATTTGTAAAATCATATAATAGATATGAACAACTATGGAAGGTGAAATTACAAAGTAATATACAAAAAATAACACATGTATAATCATATTTCAAGCTTCCATCAAGATCAAATCTCAAAATCAAGGACAAAACACCAATTTCCAAGTAGGATTCCTCAACCAATGTTCTGGAAACCAAGCATTTTCATATGTAATGTCATCCACAAATATGATCATCTATAGAGGGTGCATTTGTAGAGTAATATAAAACAAATAAGACATGAATAAACATATTTCAAGCTACCACCAATGTCATATCTCAAAATCAAGGAGAAAACACCAATTTCCAAGCAAGATTCCTCAACCAATGTTCTGAAAACCAAGCATTTTCATCTGTAATTTCGTCCACATATATGATCAACCATAGAGGGGGAATTTGCAGAGTAAGATACAAAAAATAACAAATGAATAAACATATTTCAAGTTTCCATCAAGATCATATCTAAAAATCAAGGAGAATACACCAACTTCCAAGCAATTAAACCATCATATTTGCATCTAACCATTGATATCTCTACCAGGCCTTTAAACCGTAAACATTTAAGCTATGGAAAAGTGGAAACATCACATAAAAATATGAATTTACATAAAATAATAAACCACTTATCTTATTAATGTGTAACTGGAAGCAACTGTAACACGTACCACCCAGCCAAAGGCACTGCCAAGCCAGATCTCACTTTGACAGGCCACCCACGAGTTGAGGCTACAGATCCAAAACAGAGGTGCACTTAAGGATAGATCAAGTATCAATTTGAGAAGCCACAAATCAATTCCTCACCACATGCTTTCTCCTCCACCCCACTACCAGGTGCAATGGTAATCCCTTCACTCCCTAGGTTCCTCAAGACATTGCCATTAACCATCAGGATTTATGTGCAGGTCCACGACATAGACAAGCAATGAACACATAGGAAGTATAACTGGTTTGTCCAGGATTTCCACAAACACCAAATAATATCACATTGATTCAAGCACAAGGTTCATTCGCATAGCAGAGCATACATGGCTTCCCAAGCTCACAAACTTACCAAGCTATCCACATCAATGGCATGAACAACCAACAACAACCAACAATAATCAAAAACCTTAACCAAGCAGTTCAACCATGGATTTATAAACCAAATAAGGAAATTCGAATCCAAGGGGGTCAAATCAAACCAAGGTAAGCAAACTTGAGTCAATCTAAGGGGGGGTTAACTCAACTAGAAGGGGCTAACTCAAATCCAACCCAAGCAATTCAAATTTCAAGGAGAGTGGCCCCAAGTCACTCCACCCAACTCAAAAACATGTGTGGACACTTCATCCATGTAGAGGAATTCAAAATAGTGAGGTGAGGAGTTACACAAGCCAAAGCATATTCCCCAAATAGCAAAAGAGGGGTTATACAAGGAGTTACTCAAACCAAGGCTAAAAATAGCCAATGAGGGTGCACTTGTGCAAGTAGGGATTACAAAACTAAGTGTAACCACCAAAAAGGAGTTACAAAACCACCAAAGGGGCTCAATCAACTAGTGGAATCCACCCAAGCACCAAGGAGGGTGAATTCACCAAGGGAGGCCCACTAAATCATGAATTAGGCTCAATAGTACCAACATAGGATAAAATAATCAAAATTTGGGTTCGTTGTACAATTTTTGGGTGATCATAAACTAATAAAGCTACCAAGGCATAAATAAGGAACAAGCTCAACCAAACAAGTTCTAAAGTGCTAGGAATGTCCCCATTCCCCGTCACATTGTGGATCTATGCCTCCCATACTATTTTGTGGTCTCTAGTGTGCCATTTGGTTTTATTAATTATTTATTTACAAAATAATAATGTCTCTTGGCCTTTAAAGACCCTTTCTCTAGCACCTTGTGCCACAATAATAACAATTATTAAATATTTCTAGGGATTAACATACTGGGCATTACATGTAGCTAGGGATTTGTTGTCGACATTGCTTCTTCCCTCTTTGACGGTTCTGTGGATCCCTCAATATCATCAAATTCAATAGGGGATGGCTATACAAAGTTTCTCCTACCTTTCTCATTTTCTTCACTTTCACTTTGTCGTGCATTCAAGGCCTAATACTCTAACTTCAAGCTTCGTTGAATCCTTCGATACTCATATCCCTAGGCAGAGGAGGTAGAACCAAGATTTCTCATGCTAGCTAATGTGTTTATAATAAGGCCATCATCTTTCCCTTCCAACTGAATTTTCTTTTTATCTCTAGTTGTCACAAAGGATCCTTATACTTTCTTCTTCTGTAGTACAGAGCTTGGGGACCTGGCAGATATCCTTGTGGTCTTTTTACTTGCTTCAGAGGTGAATGATGGCATAGAACCTAGATTTCCCCCCATCAATTTCACATCCTTTGCAGAGATTTTAATAAACTCTCCCCATGAGAGTTGTTCTATCTACACCTTCAACTCTATGTTTATGATTAATTTGTTAAGGTAGTGGTAAGCCAAGGCAACTATCTTACCTTGTTTAACTTTCTAGGCCATCTCCCATAGTGATTGTAGCAGAAAATGTGGAATGATGATGTTTTCTTTTACTTTCAGATGGGATCGATGTTGTAGCAGGGTTAGTGATCTGAAATGGAATACATGAATTTGTCTTAAATTCCCAGTACAAGTGATATATTTGAGGAAAAAATTCGCTACCTCTCCCCAAGGCCTGGGTAGAGTGTCCATTTTCACCCCATTTTGGTCTTCTTCATACAACTCTCGACTCTCCCTCCTTGAAAAACTCTTGCTTTTCTTTATTTTCCAATTCATTTCCCCCCTTACTCCAAGGCTATCCTCCAGGAATCCCTATGTATTCTATAATTCTGGACTTTTTAAGGGGGATCCTTAACCCTTTAATTTGGTAAGAAACTTGTTCTCACTTAATTGATGCATATTTAAGGATAATTCTAGTGTAGCTTTTTGATCATACACATAGAATTTAGTGAAGAAACTCATCCACCTAATGCTTCTAAAGATATAATCCAGAACCTCTGGGATCTCATACAATTTGGATGGGTCTATTGATTCACACTTCTTGAAACCAACAATCATATTTCTCTTCTCGGTTGTTACAGTATTTCAATGAAACACAGGTTTTATACACAGACAAATTTTAAGGAAGATAGAGGTACCGATTTTTTTTCAAAATACACAACTAATAAAGAAATTCAGGTTAATGTGTTGAATCCTTAACCATAATTGCTGTTGTAATTCCCCATCAAACTTCCCTCAGCTTTGTACCAAATCAATTTCTTGTTGCGACTTCTTTATTCTCCCCACTATGTTTTAATTCAAACTTTATCCTTGTTCACAAGCCAACATCACCACCTTCCTCATTCAACAATGATATCAATGGGTTTTCACACATGCCTTCTAGTTCCATGATTTTTTTGAGGGTGGTGGCCTTTGATGCTACTCATTCCCCTATCTTGACACAATGTAACCTATACTTTTTCCTAATAAGCAGATGATAGGAATATTTTTCACAAGATTTCCTCCACTAAGTACTTTTTAGTGGGAGAGTGTATGCATGATTAACCATATCCCTTGTAGCGATCATTTTGACAATACTTGACATTTCTATTTTTCCTCACGTTGAATTCCCCCTCCCCCCTCAACTGTGGTGGTGCTGACCTCAACAAAATGATTAGTTTGATTGGTGGTTAGATGAGGTTGATATACTAGTTAAAAAATAGAAATGAAGAGGACAGAAGTGTGTACATTTCTCTACTGAGTCACGATAGTTTCGTCCTTGTTATATGTGTGCATGGATAATGATGTTAAGGTGATGGAAATGTCGAAATGGATTTTCTGTTAGTATTTTGTAGATTCACTTTCTCTAGGTGGAGTGAACATTGATGTAGCTATGTTACTATGTAGTTCAGTTTGGGTGTTCACACATGGGGAATGATGTAAAATAGACAAAGATCTGGAAAGTTAGATTATGTAAGTGTCTTGTAGATTGTGCTTGTTGTAGTGTTAATTGCGCAATTCCGTAGGTCTGTCAGAGTATATTTTCCATGAATTACTAGGTAGTTGGTAATGTAGAGTGGATTTGGAAAAATGATTTTTGCTAGAAAATAAATCATTTTTAGATATGAAAAGTTGATGATGTTTTCTTTTTTCTTATTTTTCTCATACTGAAGGTGCCACATTGTGGTTTCACCTAGAATACATCTTGTTAGCGCTCCATGAGGAGTTTTCACAAACAAGATTTTTACTATTTTTTCTTTCTTTTTTTTCTCTCTCTCTTTTTTAAATTTCTTTGCTAGGAAGTGATAGCTCAGTTGGAAATGAGGGCATTGGTGCCCTCAATTAGCATCATGTGCTTTTGTACATTATCTGTTGAAATATTCTTTTGAAAGTGGTTATTAATAGAGCTTAAGTCGATGTCTATTGACCAATAATAGGGTCTAATCTTCATCAATTGTCCTTATTTTGATTGATCCATTATCAAAGAAAGTATTAATTTGGTAGGGGCCAAGTTATCTAGTTGTTAATTTTCCTTTGAATTCCTTGAAACAATAATCATACATGAGTTCCTGGTATCCTTCCTGAAACTTCTTGGTCTTGATGTATTTATCATGCATTCAGTGTGGAAGAGTGTCTGTTGTCTGTACTAATCAATTTCATTTAAATGCTTAATTTTGTCCAGTTGTGTGGTTGATAAGCCCATGTTGAGTTCTTTAGCTATCCTGAGTGTCTTTATCTTAAATTCTAACAACATCATGAACTTCTTCCAATAGAATAAATCATAGGGGGTAAACCATGTGGTAGTCTTCCAAGTTTTGTTATAAGCCCAAATATATTCATGTAATCTATCTGCCCAATCTCTTCTGTGCAACTGCACTATTTTTGTGAGTATTCTCTCCAGCTCCTTGTTTGTAACCTCTACCTGCCCATTTTCCTATGGGTGGTAGGAAGAAGACTTCATGTGATTGATTTTGTTCCTTTCCATTAGATCTTTAATTAAATGTGATGTAAATTGTGTCCCATGGTTTAAGACTAGCTCTCTTGGGACTCTGAACTGCATATGCAAGTGAACATTGTCTTGTCTTGGTCCTCTGGGTGGATTTGGATCTAGTTGTACCCATTGAAACCATCTAAGAATGAAAATAAAATTTTCACTGATAGAATATCCAACATTTGGTCAATGAAAGGTAGGGGGAAATGATATTTCTTTGTTGCCTTATTGAGCTCTCTATAGTTCACGTAGATTCTCCATTTGCATCCCTTCTTTAGAACTATCATTGTAGGAGATGCCCATTCATTGTTTGATATGGGATAGATGAATCCAGCATCCAATAAATTTTGTAGCTATTGTTTGACAATATATTTTAATGTCGGATTCATCTTCCTCTATGGCTGTCTTATGGGTACAACATCCTCTTTTATATATATGTGGTATTTGCAAATGTTTGGATGTATCCCCTTCATGTACGTATAACTCTAGGAAAAGGATTCACTAGGGTTTGTAAGGACTTTAATAATTTGCTTCTCTTGATCCGCCTCCAAGTTGTTGATCTTCAAAGTTTTACCAAGAAGGATCTCTACTATTTTGGCACTGTTAGGTTTTTTTTCTACTAAGAAAAATCTATGCCACATTTCTTCTAGATTAGTAGGAGAACCTCTCATTTCTTCTTCTTCACCTGCTGCAAGAATATATTCATGTGACTGTTAGGATAAACATTTTGCAGAAAATTAGATAAAATTGTGTCCTCGTCTTCATTCCCCAATGCAAGAGTTGTGTTTATGATGAGGACTAGGAAAATCGTTTGACTATAATTGTCATCATATTCCAACCAGATAGGATCTTATGTGTCAATAAAGGGTTTAGCTGGAGGATAATTGATGATTTTATTTTTGGACAGTCTATTGGTAATGGTCATATACCCTGCTCTATACCCAATGTAGGCATCTGATGTTAGTAGGGTATAACCTTGGTTTTGACCTATAGGACAATGAAGTTAGTAGGGGATTCCCATGAGTTGATAGTTACAATGATGTCCTCTAGAATGCCTTCTGGTTGCAAAATTGAGGTATCTTCTAGTTGTAGTAGTGTTGGTGTAGGTCTTAGTAAAGAAGTCAATTTTAAGGTTGTCATTGTGTCCTTAGTCATTACATTGATTGTTGCATCTAAATCTGTGAGTGTATTTGGTATCAAGGTTTGATTGATGTATACATTTATTATAGGACTAACTGGGTTCAAATATTTTGGAATGATTACCTTCCCCAAAGTTAGAACTGCTAGTTGCACTATAACATTTATCCTGGCCCTTTTGATACATGCGCCTTTAATGAACTTATTACAGATTGGTACTTCTCTAGTTGCTTGGAGAAGTGGAATTTGTATATTTAGGTGTTTAAGTTCATTAATAAAAGCACTCTCTGGTTGAACATAAATATTAGGCCTGAGTCTTTCAGGAAATGGAGGGTTTTGTAGAGTGTGCAACTGTAATAATATGCAATGATCTAACATTTGTAGCAAATCACAATCAAACTCAAAAATATGTTGCAAAGAAGAAGAGAAGGAGACACTCAATGATCACTCATAAACACATTAGAATAGAACATAATCTCAATATTATACAATGAATAAGAATGTAAGTGAATGAATACAACAAAATAGTAAGGTGCATAATATAAGATTTGAATAGGCCAAGTAGGGCATTCGAATTCCTGACTCGAAGTGTGGCTTGAATGATAGTGGAGTCATGATCCAGTCAATGTATCAGTCATCAGATGTAACAGTCAGTAAACTGAGTCTAACTGAGTGAAGTAGGTACTAATTGAATGAAGGAGGCTCAGTGGAGGGCGCATGAGGAGTCTAACTGAGTGAGGTAGGCATTAACTGAATGAAGGAGGCTCAGTGAAGGGCACATGAGGAGCTAACTGGAGTCAGAATGGACAAACTAGTCTCATTGGAGCTCTATCGGAGTGAAACAGTCAGTGGGGAAGTCAATCTAGCCTCAAATCAAGGAAGAACTGAGTGATAACTGACTGGTAGGTGAGAATGGCGCCTAACTAGCTGTGGTAGGTGAGGAAGGCGCACTTGGCATGAAGAAGGGCGCCTTTGGTAGGTAGGAGGCCCCCTGGGGGCTGTAGACAGGATGTGGAGAGCTAGAATGAAGCTCTAGGAGCTGGGAGGTCCACCATGATGATGATTGGATGAATGCAGAATGCATGCATGCATACAAAACTGAAAAATGATAGGGAGAATATTCCAACACCCCCCCGCAAGCTATACTATGAGAAATAACTAAAGGGTAGGGCCTTGGTAACTAAGACCAAAAGCCACCCCGTACAATTAATCTAAATAACTAAGTGAGGAAAGAGGGAAAACCCAGTGGGAAAAAGCCCTCCCTCAAAATAGACTAAAGGAGATAAAGTAGCATATCATGACTTACCCCTGAAGGAGGCAAGTGACCTTCCTTTCCAAGGAAGGTTTGATCAACCTGAAATGGATCTGCATTGTGAGGGGGATGAGCCCTTACATGTTGAAAATATGATCTGGTTCTTCTATGCTCATGTGGATCACCAACCAAATCACCTGCAGATCAAAGTGTAATGGAATCCCATCGTGGGAGAGGAGGAGCATCAGGTTCTTGCTGATTTGGATCTGTCATCCTCTCATCTTCATTATCAGTTACTAGATATTCAAGTTCTTATGGATTTGGATCTAGCATTCTATCATCATCTCCACTTTCGGATTCTGTATCTGATGAATCATATGAAGATGTATCACTCTCATCAACCAAAGGAGGAGTCCTCGGTGAGCTTTCTTTCTCAATAGAAGGAATGTCATGAGGAGGCCATTCCTCAAATTGAACACTTCTCTCCAAGAATGTGGTCATGGAGGAAGGATCAAGTAACTTGTAAGCCTTTGCATTAGATGCATATCCCACCATAATGCATTCCTTGCTTTGAGAATCAAGAGCTCTCCTTCTGTCAACTGGAATCCTTTCCCATGCTCTAGATCCAAATACCTTAAGATGAGATACATCAGGTTTGTATCCCATCCATGCTTCAAAAGGAGTAGAGTCACTAAGTCCCTTGTGAGGAACTACGTTTTGAAGATAAGTGGCACAGTTGATGGCTTCTGCCCAAATACTAGGATGTGATCCCTTTGACTTTAGCATGCAAGTGGCCATCTCTTTCAATGTTTCGTTCTTCCTTTTAGCTACACCATTCTGTTGTGGTGTGTAGGGAACAATGTGTTGCATTTCAATGCCCTCTTCTGTACAGAAATCTTGAAACTCACCCTTGATGTACTCACCACCATTGTTAGTGTGAATGGATTTTATCTTCCTTTCTGAAAGTTTCTCTACAGAAGACTTGAAAAACTTGAATAAACCAAATACTTTTGATTTCAATCTAAGGAAATATACCCAAGTGAATCTGGAATAATCACCAACAAAAGTGAGCACATACCTTGCCTTGTTTAGAGACAGATCAGTAAACGGACCAGCCACATCACTATGAATGAGATCAAGGGGTTGAGAAGCTCTCCTAGCCTTTCCCTTTTTAAATTTCTTCTCAGGATGCTTTCCCATCAAACAACCATGACAGTTACCTTTGGTAAATTTGATTTTGGGTAGCCCATCAACCATATCCTTTGCATGCATGTCATGCAAGTATTTGTAGTTGAGATTCCCAAACCTTTCATGCCACAACCTACTTTCTTCATTTGCATGAGTATGGAAGGCTGATTGCTTCGAGAGAGACAAAAAGTGTGAGAATTCATATAGCTTGGAGTTGTGATTTGCAATTCCTTTTGCAATGATCTCACCTGAGACCATGTCTTGTATCTCGACCTCATTTGGATAAAAGATCACCCTTTTGGGGTTTCTAATATGAGTCATTTGATATACTGAAAGTAAGTTAGGTGTAAGAGAAGGAACATAAAGCACATTAGCAAAAAAGCCATGGTCAAGATTGATTTTTCCAATACCTTGAGAGGAGACTTTTGCATTATTTCCCATCATGATAGGTGGGCCAACTGAGCTCTTGAAATATGAGAAGATGTTCTTCGAAGAAGACATGTGTCTTGAGGCCCTTGAATCTATGATGAAAGAAGAATATGTTGATGCACTTTCCATGTAGGCATGACATCTTTCTTTTTCTTTGGATCTGGAAGATTCGGGATCTTTCTTCTTTGCACATGCAGGTACAAGAAGGTTGTTCTCTTCAAGTAATTTTGCCATCAAATCTATAGTCTTCCACATGCAAGCACTCTCAAGATGAGGCCCTTTATGACAGTATGTGCATTCTACCTTTCCCTTTTTAGAATGTTTGGCATTTTTAGAGCTCTATCCGACTGGTGTGTAGGCCTTATATCACTAGGAATCTCTAACTTTCCTATATCATTCGCTCTCTCTACAACTGTAAGGGCTGAATCCAATTTGGGTATTATCATTCCCATTGAAATCAACTTCTCTTCCTCTTGGGTAAGAGATTGTGTGAAATCATCAAATGAGGGAAACTTTCATCTTGGAATGAACAACCTAGCTGACTGGAAAGTAGAGACAAAAACTGAGAAATTTTCCCCCAACTTTGAGAGAATGGTAAGTATAAGCTGCTTATCTTCATTCACTATCTCATACCTTTTCAACTGTGATATCAAGCTTTTGAACTTGGTGAGAAAGGCATTGATAGAATCGAAGCTGCTAGGACTCAAATATATGAGCTCATTCTCCAATTTGTGTGCTACCATATCATCTTTTGGCCCAAAGAGAGATTCAAGCTTGTCCCATACCTCTTTCGGAGATGTAAGATCAATGACATGAAAGTGTAGTTCATCAGAAATTGAGAGAAGAAGGAGACCAATTGCTTCATCAAGCCGATCCAAGTACTTGGACTTTTCAACTGCACTGAGAGGTTCTACCATTGTTCCGTTGAGTATTTGGTTGAAGCTCTTGGATCTCATGAAGAGAGCCATCTTGGCTTTCCACTCAACATAGTTGGAAGATGTAAGCTTTAGATCCATCTTAATAGAGAAAGTCAATAGTTGAAGAAGATTCCGAATGGGTGAATGGACCTGCAAAACAATAAAGGATGTGCTGATGGAGAATGCTACACTTCAAATGAACACTACCTTAAGGACACTTGGCACATGGACTAAGTCCTTCACACCTGGCTAGACCTCAATGGATTTCTCTAATGAAATCAAGTAATAGCACCAGGATTTATTGTGGAAACTCAGAGGCTTCTGGTGCACAAGTGAAAGATAGCTACTCAAAGAAATGTTGCAACTGCTACAATTTGAATAGCTACTTTTTGCTCTGATACCATGTAATAATATGCAATGATCTGACAGCTGTAGCAACTCACAAATATGTTGCAAAGAAGAAGAGAAGGACACACTTAATGATCACTCATAAACACAGTAGAATAGAACATAATCTCAGTATTATACAATGAATAAGAATGTAAGTGAATGGATACAATAGAATAGTAAGGTGCATAATATAGGATTCGAATAGGCCAAGTAGGGCATTCGAATTCCTGACTCAGAGTGTGGCTTGAATGATAGTGGAGTCATCATCTAGTCAATGTATGAGTCATTAGATGTAACAGTCAGTAAAATGAGTCTAACTAAGTGAAGTAGGTACTAACTGAATGAAGGAGGCTCAGTGGAGGGCACATGAGGAGTCTAACTGAGTGAGGTAGGCATGAACTGAATGAAGGAGGCTCAGTGAAGGGCACATGAGGAGAGAACTGGAGTCAGAATGGACAAACTAGTCTCACTGGAGGTCTATAGGAGTGAAATAGTTAGTGGGGAACTCAATCTAGCCTCAAATCAAGGAAGAACTAAGTGATAACTGACTGGTAGGTGAGAATGGCACCTAAATGGCTATGGTAGGTGAGAATGGCACCTAACTGGCTATGGTAGGTGAGGAAGGCACACTTTCCATGAAGAAGGGCACCTTTGGTAGGTAGGAGTCCCCCTAGGGGGTGTAGACAGATTGTGGAGAGCTAGAATGAAGCTCTAGGAGCTGGGAGGTCCACCATGATGATGATTGGATGCATGAATGCACAACTAAAAAATGATGGGGGGAATATTCCAATAGCAACTGAATATTTTGGTCAGTTATTTCTCCCCCATGTGTGTCCAAATCTGTTGGAAATGTATTTTGATTTGGTGGGTTATCCATGGCAATAAGTGGTCTAGGGTCCTATACTACACTTCCTAATCGTAAGTTCACCTTATTCATATCCAGAGTGTCTACATCATAGGTTTGAAATTTAACCATCTCATTAGTATATATGGGTTGGACTTGCCTATTATTGTTGGGATTTGGTGTAGTGTGTGTTGGAATCTGAGGTGGCCTTGGTGGAGGCATCAGATCATCTTAGGGCTTCTAAGGTCTCCAACCAAATGAGGAACAATAAGGATTCCGATTTGGCTGTGGGATATTAACACGATATTGTTGGTTTTGATGGTACTGGTGGTAAGTCTGATGTGGTTGAGGATAAAATGGAGGTTGCTGATACTAATTTTGAGCAATATGCCAAGGATTTTGGGCTTGCATTGGCCAAGATTGCCAACACATATGATTCCAGTCATGGGACTGATATGGGTGTCCATATGGAGGAATGTAGGGTTGGTTGTTTTGTTGGAATAACTGAGAGAAACTAGGTCTCTTTTGATTCACAAAATATAATTGTTCCATTGGGTCCCATGATCCTTGGTCTTGCATTGTTGCTTTGCATGAAGGTAGTAGTGGGAACCTGTTTGTTGAATGGTTTTATAAACATAGGCCACATATGTCTACTACATTTAATGGGAATTGACCGTTTTCATGTTTATTTCTACATTTAGGATAGAAGACAACCAATGCCTACACAACCTCTTCTTGTTTCCTCTTAAGTTGCATCACATCTAGATGCATGGAAAGGGATTGCAAAATATATGTTTTCATATAATCCAGTAGGACTCCTAAGTTGGATTTGGTAAGATTTGAATTTGTTGAATTAGTTAGAGGGAAACTATTATTTTTACCTTTCTTACTAATAGACCTAGAGTAGTTTTTAAAGATCAGTTTAATCTCATCAGAGTATTGTTGGAATAAGTCCCCATTGGATAGAAGGTTTTGTATTTCCATCTAGTCATCCCATACTCCTTGGAGGAGTACCGGTTTCAAGGATTCCTCATCCAAGGTGTAGTTATGGGCTCCCTTGTAGCTCAATTGGAACCTTTGTTCATAGTCCTCTAAAAACTCGTTCTCCCCCTATTTCATCCTAAATATTTCATCTCTTGTATCCTTGGCCTTACAATAATATTTGTATTTATATAAAAAAATTTGTTTCATTTGATCCCATGAGAAGATGTTATTCCATTCTAGGCTCATAAACCATCTCAATGCCAGATATTTCAGAGTGGAAGGGAATAGTTTAAGTTTATGAGCATCTGAGGGGTAGTGATAGGTTCTAGAGACAACTTCAAACTCGAATAGAAAATCATATGGATCCTTTGAACTTAAACCATGGAAGGTTGGTAGGCCCATATGGTTTATATTCTTCATCCAATCTTGATCATTGGTTCCTCGAATGGGAAACTAGAATATCTCTAGTTGCTTTGCATCAGCCATGTTATCTAAGTCGCTACTTACACTAGCAGTAGGGTTTTCAAATTTTGAAAGAGGATTTTCAAAATATACAATAGGGTTTTCTAAATCTTCACGGTCTTCAAAACTATCGAAGCTACCAAATCTAGAATATTCGGGGACTGGCCTATTCATACTAGGTTGGTTTGGTAGGAGGCATCCAAATTCATCTACTCGTCGTTGTGGAGGCATGGATATTATAAAGGGATATAATTTTTATTTTAGTTCTTTTCTTTTCTTTTTTTAATTGTTTTTTCTTAGAGTTTTAGCACCTCCCTGGAAATGGTGACAAAAAGTGGTGGATCTCTGATATAGAAACCAATTAATGCCACGATTAGGACTTATTACATTAATTATCAACTTGAGAATGCACAAACTTAAGAGGTGATGGGCACGGTATATGCAACTACCAGGAGTTTCTACACCTAATGCAAAATAGAACAATCGCTACTTCAAAATGGAATTATAGTTTAACACAACATGCCTGAACTAAAATGAAATGATAGAAATGGTAATTAGGAATGAACTGATCTACGGTCTATTTGATAAATAACAATCCCGGAGTCTTTAATTGAACTAAACTACTTAAAGGAATACTTAATCGATGAAATGGAATAGAACTAACTATTTTAAATTGCACTAACGTGAATTGGATTATAGGAAGCATATAAAAGAACTAACTACTGTAAAT